>JAAGNO010005001.1:0-69505 GCA_033439905.1 Ceryle rudis
GGACCTCAGTTATAAGTCCACAGCTGCAGGAGAGCAGTAAATAGCTATTGCTGACTTCCTTATTGCCAATATGGATATATAAAAATACATTTTAAGTCTTTATTAAATATTAAAAGCTGTCACTTGTATGACCTCTCTACTTTTAAAGGTCACTTTTATGCTTCAGATTGGTGTCACTACTGAGGTAGTAATACCACTTTAGTGTATAGAGGGGGCTCACTGAAGAACCGGTGGCAGAAAGTTTAACAGAATGGATGTTGTGGGACCCAAGAACCAGTAGGGTTTACGTCTCATTTGTGCTGAATATGCAACTTTATCTTCTAGCTCAACATCTGCTACTGAAGTTAGGGGAATATATGAAAAGATTTGTAGTTCACCTCTAACTTCGTTATATAAATTATTAATTTTGCCACTTGTGGCATAACAGCCTAGCTTGGTGTGAGACAGAAATACAGCTAATTTGGTGAGCTTTGTGAGAAAGGTTGAGATGTTTACAACCATGAGGTTCTTCTGCTGTCTCTGGGGCTGGAGATCTGCTAAGCTGGCAGCCAGATCAGCTGAAGGAGGGAGTCTTGCGAAGATAAGATGGCCCTGTTTCGGCTAAACCAACAGGCACAATCCAACCTTGAAGGCCACTGTCTGAATAGAGACCTTTGCCTAATTAACATCAAAATTAATGTAAAAGTTTATGCCCCTGAGTATGGTAGTGAGCCTAAAGGAGTACATGCTAAACATACATGACTCTGTTACTCAACCCTCCTCCCAAATCATGCGAGACATCACCTAAACAGAATTAGCATGTAAAATCATGAAGGGAATGCATCTCTCAGGGTTGGGGGGGAGACTGAAGAGCCTCACAGACACTCGATAGGCTGTGCTGCTCTTCTCCCACCCAAGAAAGGGACACCTTCTTGATAAGAATTGTGCCTTTTATTTCTGTCGGATGTCACCTGGGAATTCTTAACTTGAGCTTGATGATCCTTTTGCAGTCAGTGCCTTATCAACAGCAATTCCACACCTATCTGTTTAACTTCTAAACTGTCTCAGCTTAAATCCTTAACTGGCTTCTGAAACAGGCAACTACTGTTTCAGCGGGAGCCCCCCTGCCGGGCTCTGAGACAGGACTCTCAGACGTACCCTTGACTTTGCAAAATCACTCAGGGAAGCCCTTGGGCTCTGGCCAGCACCCTTAACGCAACAGCACGGACATTCAGCTTATCCCTCTCACTTATTTGCCCTGCCTGGGACATTTCAAAGTTAAGACAACCTGATCCACAGTATTTTACAGGGTGGGCAGTAGCTTGTGAACTGTCTCGAAACTGAAATGAGGTGATCTATAACTAAAGAGGAAAAAATTGCTGTACTCAGTAACCATTGCACATGTGTAACTAATGCTTTGATGGAGGCAGCTTCATCTTCCTGTAACATCCGAGAGTCGTGGCATTTGAGACCTAAGAAATGCTTACGCAGCACAGATGTGCCTCAGTCCCCAGTGCAGGGCGGAGTTGAATGCACAATTAAGTTTTGTATGTTGTCAGTGGGTTGGGTAAAATTCTCTTCTCCGGACTAGTTTGTGTGTTTAGACCTAGAGAGGACAGTGATGGTAGTGATGGGAGTGGGAGTTGTTCTGGGTTTTGTTCCCATGGTCACTCCTGTCCACAAACCATGGTGGTTGTCTGCCAGTCTCAGCAAGGAACTGCGGTTTGGGAATCCTGAGCCTGAAAAATCAAGCATGACTTTTCCTCCTTGAGATAATTCTGTCAGATGGGGCGAATGTTTATCAATTAGACAAAAGGAAAAACAGTAATTGCTTCTGGTTTTATTATAAGAAACTGTACTTGGGCTAACATTTTCATGTGTTAAATGTACGCTCTACGGACACGCGTCCGTACCTACGTGCTTTATGTAAGAATAAGAGAAAGGCACTCTGTTTTGTCGTGCATCTCTGTCATCATAGCAAAAAGATGCTGTGCCTTCCAGCTGTTCAGTGGAATTACATGGACACATCTTCCAGCTGGTTTTTTGCTGGCATTTGGCTGGATGTCCTTTCTGATAGCGTGTGTACTTCTGTAGAGCCATTGCTAAAATGTTAGAAAGGAGACTGTAGTAATTCCACCCTGAGATGCATGAGCAATGTGGGGAGTCACCATATCCAAGCCTGGTCTCGGCTATTCCTGTGTTTGTCTAAGCCATTAAGTTTAAAAGTGTTTGAGAACAGACTATGAGCCGTGACCTATGGTACAAATATTTACATTCTGTTATTACACTATGTAAGCAGTTTTTTGTAAGTGGCACCAAAGTGCTGTTCCTTCTGCGTACACCACTGCTTTATGAAAAGCTGCAACTTTGAGGAGAGCATTCAGTTGAGAGCAAAGGCTTGGGTCCCTGACCTTCCAATATACAACCAACAGCTCAAGGTAAGCTGGAGGAAAAAAAAAAAGAATTTATCTCCATAAACATTTACAAACAAATCCCGACTGTAGATAGGGAAATAATGAATAGATAGATAGTCTTAAACAATGGAAAGATAGGGCTTTGAAACAGGGAGATGTTTTGCTGTGTGCCCAACGTCTAAAATAAATACACTTCACTGTACTTTAAGTGGACCTTGATTTTCTGTGCACTGTGAAATTCTAGCAAAGTAATACCAGGCTGCACAGTAGTTTGTCAAGGTTTAGGGTTGGGCTGGTCACTAGGCAAAGGACAGATGCCCTCTGTTAACCCCTGTACCTGCCCAAAGGGGAAGAGAAAGGGAATAAGGGAGAGGCGATAGCTATTGTCTTGCAAACAGCATATAGCCTGCTCCCCTCAAAAATTTCAGTGAGACCATTACATTTTTTACATTAATATACTACATATTTGGACTTGTATTGATTTGGTTTAATGGTGAAATACAAACATTTTTCATCTAAATGCTGATTCATCCTCCAGTGGGAATCAAATGAATTTGAAAAGAAGGTGCAGATGAATCTGAAAAGGAGGTGCAAGTGAAGTAATGGTGGAAGCTTTGGCCTTACTGTTAGTCTTTGGCTATCGCTGCCTCATTGTCTTTTGAGAAAATGCTATTTTTTCCCCAGTTCCCCTTCTTTCTCCTGAGAAGACCCTTCTGTACAGTTATGGGAACTGGTGCGATAGTTATTCTGCGGGTTTTTTACAGATAGCTATCAGGCAGGTAGTAACTTGGGTGATGGTTTCTGTGTTGCAGTTGGAAAAGCTGAATGTTTATTTATATTTGCATTGTTAAAATATGAAAATCATATTTAAAAGTATGAGATGGCTTTTGTTCCAATCACAGTAATGGCGTTTTCTTTGCAACAAAGTGCTCTACAAAACCTGTAACTTCAAATGTAAACATGACTCCCAGTGCCCCCTGCCATGTACACAAACAAACCACCTAATCATCAACCTGAAATTGCATCTTAACCATAGCAACCCGAACACTTACCTTCTGAAATGCTTCATTAATGAAAATACCAGGAGAATTCTTTGCGTCTAGAAAATTACAGTGATTTAGAAATATTTAATATTTCGGTTGCAGGCTTCTAACCTGTAGGGAGTCATTCACTTTGGTCATTCAGCTTGTGTTAGTTTTGCTTTTAATTCTTTATGTTTCTGCATTCATTTTAACTTTGTCTTTATAATCTCTGGGCATAACCTGAGTCTAAACTTCTTAAAAGGGAGTCTTCTAAATCTTCTGCGTTTCGGAGGATTTGGTTGTTTGTGGGTTCTTTATGTCTACGACTATATGAAATAAAAATCTAAACCATGGTACAGCTGTATAAAACGGCCAAAGTGTTATTTTCACGTTATTATTTATTACCCTTTCTTGACAAAGAAAAAGACTATCTCTAGATTCTTCTCTTTTGCCTTCTCAACAGGTGCGTGTTCAATGGCACGCTTGGAAATTTGGGCCTCCCTCTCTGAATGCCAGGAGCACAGTTTTAGTAGTACAAAGCATTCTGCAGCAGTACCAGTTTTATCACCTCCCACATCCATGATTTGTTCTTACCTCTTGCTTCAGCAACATACAATTTTAAAAAAGAAAAAAATAATCCGATGTGTTCCTTCTCCCTCCAGATCCCCAGAGCAGTAACGCAACAGGTCAGCCCAGGGAACTGGAAGGGAAGTCCTTGTCCAGTTATTCAGCTGTGTTCTGAAGGTGACTGTCATAGCATCATAGAATCATTTAGGCTGGAAAAAAGCTTTTAAGATCATCAAGTCCAGCCCTTAACCCAGAAGTGCCAAGTCCACCACTAAACCACTCACCACCTCATCTACCCTTCTTGCAAATACCTCCAGGGATGGTGACTCTTCCCTGGGCAGCCTGTTCCAGTGCTTGACAACGTTATATAAGTACATTTTTCCTAATACCCAATGTAAACTTCCCCTGGCACGACTTGAGGCCGTTTCCTCTTGTCCTATCCCTTGTTATTTGGGAGAAGAGATAAACACCTCACTACAACCTCCTTTCAGGTAGCCACAGAGAGTGATAAGGTCTCTCCGGAGCCTCCTTTTCTCCAGGCTGAACGACCCCAGACTATATGGTAGATGATGCAGTCAGTGTAAAGTTGGCATACTTGTATCATGACAGCACACAGTAATTTCACCACGCTCAGCCGCAGCAGATCAGCTAATCTGTGCATGTAGGCAACTAACAGCCACGGTTTGCAATACGATTTCCACTGAAAATCATCACAATTTTTGTATGTTAGGAAGTTACAAAAATATCCACAACTCGTATTCCTCCCTCAAGCCATACTTTCTGGCATAAAAAACAAAGCCACGCTCATTGTTTCAGATCCTTCATAGTTTCTCCTTGCTAAAGAAGAGGTTTTCAGAGTATTTATAAAAAACCAAGCTCAGTTCTTTCCTTACTTGAAAATGAAAACAAGAAATGTGTATTAGACGTTAGAGAAAGTTTCATCAGCTAGTGAGAGAACCCAAATAGTCAGGTCACAGATTCCACTGTTGTTCTGCTGGTATTGTTCCTGACACTGCAAATGCCTGAAGAGTTCACAGTGCTCCTGTTTCCCTGGTTTAGGGAGAATTAAGTTGCTGCTCTGCATAAGATACGTTTGCTTTGATAAGGTATTGGGCTCACAGAGCCAAATAACGCACCCCTCAGTGTTATTTCTTTATATTACTTCTGATAATCATGAATGTAAATGTGCAAACCCCATTTTTTTCTATGCTTGATCATTCAGGGGAGAACAAGTGTTGATACACATACAAAAAAAGCTGCTGGCTGAAAGAATCTCCTAGTGGATAGTATTTTTTCATGCTCCCTATGATGTATGGGATTAAGAAATCCCAAATTTCCTTCACCAGCCTTAGTCTGGACTTTTAGCACTGAACAGACACATTTGTTTCTTGCAGATTAGCTTTTCAACCAGCAAGAACCCCAAATGCTGTAGATGAGAAATGGTTTAAACATTTTTAGGAGTGCTCTTTGTCAAGAAGAGATGTGGACTGCTTAGAACCCTGTGCAGAAGAACCTCTGATACTGAAGGTCATCAGTCCAACACTCGACAGTGAACTGTCCCATCTGGTGAAGGGGTCAAGGGGAAGCCTGGTTAGTGAGCGCCTGGCACTGCGGAGCTTGTCACTGACTGTGTAACGTGACTGGATTATGCTCATCTCAGTGGTGTGCGCTTTCCTGAGCGAGGGGGAAATAAAGCTATGAAGAAGATGAAATTGCTTTGGAGCTTTCTTATGAGAGATGAAATTGATAACAGCTAAAATGTGAAAAGAGTCTAATCAGAATGGAATGATGTATCAGGGGAAAATAGAACAAGAAAGCAAACATATGTGAAGAGATGAAATGAAAGTTACATTTTCCATGGCTAAAGAAAAGTGAGAAGATGATGCTTAGACAGTCTTTCTATGAATTTTTCATTACATTCTGAGAAAAAAATCCACAGTGCCACAGCTGCTTAGGTTAGAAACTAAGAATCTTGTGATAGCTGTGGTGCCACAGAAGATGTGTAGATTGCATGGAAGCTCTGTGCTTGGTCATTACTCCCATATTTATCATGCTTTATTCCTATTCTATTTACTGGTAAAAGTCAAGAAATTAAACCAAAATGACAAAAGCCAAGGCATCGTAATCTCAGATGTAATACTGAATAGTATTTTCCTGTGCAGCTCGTGCTTAGAAAGACTGCATTCAGTAAGGACACCCTGTTTTTAAGATCATCTGCAGGTCCTGTGCTGCTCTTCCCTAGTTCCCAGGTAAATTTCTTTTGACTCCTGGTAAATACTGACCTCAAGGACCCTTATTTCTTCAGTTCTGAACTAGGAACTACAGACAGAAGACATTCTGAAAGGGGAGTGATGGTTATTTGGTCTATATTATCTATCTTCTGCTGTGACTTGTGATCCTCATGATTCTGAGAGCAGCCTCATTGCTCCCAAAAGAAAATGAAGCAGGAATGAGATTGTACAGGCCTTTTACTTTCCAGTGTATAAAGCTGTACGTTACACTTGTAGCACAAGCATCTGCATATGACTGGGGAAGTCAGCGGATTGTGGTGTGTGCAAAACCAGCTGAAAAGCTTTCTCAGCACAGTGGCAGTGCAGAGGCTTTTACACAGTTCAGGAAGCAAGCTCCAAGCTTCTCTTGGAGCAGAGTCCCATTTAAGTGTCAGAACTTGGTTTGCATTCCTTTGCATGGCTTATTTATGGAGCATTCACCAAAGCTGTAATAAGGATCTCAGGACATCTTCTTAGGACCTGGAATTATATAGAGCTGTATAATACTAGGAAGTAAAGGATCAGTCCAGTTTAATGCTGGCCACAGTAAAATGTCTCAATATGATTTCAAAACTGAACCATGCTCTATAGCTAGAGGTGTTTTCTCAGTTACCTTTTAACGTATACTTTTAGCACATAAAATGAAAAAGTTTGAATATACGAGAGATTTCAAAAGCATTATACAAGTATTAATGATTCCCCTGAATGTGTTCAACTTATTCCTTGCTGGCGGGAATTATAATATATAATGCTTGATAATTTCTGAGAGAGGACATAATTTTAACTTCAGATGTGTCATTTCATTCTGTGAAGCTGCTTATTAGTAGTAGCAGTGGAGCCTTGCAAGCTTTCTACATTATTAAAAAAATAAATATGAGCTGCTGTCGAAGCTCGTAATAGTGCCTGACGTAACAAAATGTAGGTTGTAAGGCTGTGCAAACCAGAACCCATCAACTCAACAGGAAAAACACAGACACACCAGCTCAAAACACTGATTCATTATCTCCCCACTCTGTAACTAATTTGCACTGCATAAAAATAATTTAAGTTAAATATGAGAATTGCAGATCTCCATAGTTTAAGTGTTTGAGCAGAATTCCCAGTATCCTGAGAAAACTTTGATCCTAAGAAGCTGAAAAATTTTATCATAAATCTGTTTGTCTTCTTACCTGCATTCCCCCACACACATCCAAAAGGAACTCTGAAGAGTGTGGGGTTTTACTGGAGCAAATGAGGGGCAAATGCTGCCTGATGCATTTAGTCAGGAAAGCGTTGGCTTTCAGATTGACCCAAGGGTGATAGGTGTTACTTTCCTGGCCAGTGTGACATTGCACATACTTTTGCATGCCAAGCTGCACCAGGCTGTCACTGAGAACAAACAAGTGAAATAACAAGTCCCCCTGGCATGCCATGGTGTAAAATCCATGACTCAGATTCTTCTAGCTCTGCACGTAGCACAGTTCAGACCTAGAGGGATGAAAGTCACAGAACCACAGAATATTCATGGTTGGAAAGGACCTCCTAGATCACCAAGTCCAGCCATACCCATAACAAAAAAACACCTAAAAAACCCCACACCTAAACACCTAAATACCCTGATCGAATGTGACTTATGATGCTGGAACCTGGTCTGCTTAAGACAGGTCCTTGGAAAATACGGGAGCTCACTTGTACTGGGACACAGCAGCTGGGAATCACCAGACCCACCGGCTAGTCCTTTTTGCAAGCGACCAAGGCCGCTTTCCCAGCTGCATACCCTTGGGAGACAGTGCCACAGCACACTTCTTAGGGGGACACCTCTGAGAACCTCTGCACTGGCTTTGAGGCTGTGGGGACACACAATATTAAGGTATTGCTTCTAAGTTCCAGGACATGTGGCATTGCCCTTCTCCAGTGGAGTGCCAAGGGATGTGTTCAGCCAAGTGGCTGTATTCTTTCCAATGACCCAGCAGTTTTTTGAGCCAAGGACATTTTTTTGCATCTAATTCCTCATCAAATAGTCTCTGTAGGTTGTCCCAAAGTAAAACTTAAGGGCAGACAGTCTTATCCCTCTTGATGTTATCAGCAGAAATGCTGTACCTGTGCATTAACATTTCTCTCAGGGAAAAGTATGAGAAACCCAGAGAGGCCAAACTAGACTCTGGAATGTCCTTGGCAGGAAGGATTGATGTCCTTTGTGTTGTGGGTGTTTGCATATTTTCATCATTATTAAGGTCCTGATTCAGGAAGGTAGGGAAGACTTTTCATAACTTCCAGCGCAGGAGGATGCCTAATTTTACAGCGAGTGACCTCAACTAGAATACCTCTCTGGAGCACCAGAGAGCATCTGCTGCTGCCTTGTTATTCCCAGATGGAATAATCTGTAACACCTGAAGTGATGCTCAAAGTGCCTGGCACTCCAGCAAAGGCAGCTGTAGTTTAACCTTCAGATTTCAGTGCAGTTTGTGTGACTCTCCTGCAGTAAATTTTTAATGTAAGTAACATATAGAGAGAGCTTTGGTGTTGGTTTTGGTACGGAAGGCAACAGGTTCTGACAGCATAGCAAAGGAGCTGTTAGCACAGGAAGGGGACCATAGGAGAGCATGTCAGTATTAAAAGTGCATTATAGATAAACCTTCTGGACTGTGGTGTTGGCCAATGAGCTTCGGGATTCTCCCTGTAATTATACTGTATCTGCTTGAGCTTTCTAACAGCTCAGCGTACAGGTGATTTCAGTTACAATATAAGGGAAATAAAAGCTGTACCTTACAGGTCATTCTGTATCTCTGCATGCTGGATTTAAGAACAAAAAGCCAGCCTCTAAAATAAGTCATTCTGAATTGTCCTTGAAAATTGTCAAAGACTAATTATTCTGCTAATGTTGTGTGACTTACTCAAAGGCTATTTTTACCATGAAATTTTCCTCACAATGAGAATGCTTCATTCTGCTTCAGTAGTTAGTGATATGTCCTTGAAACATAGCTCCTAGGTTTTGAAATTATCAAGGGCTTTCTAAAGTGCAGACCAGTTTACTTTGTCACTGAACTGGTTCTCTCTCTTTCTGTCTCACCGCATTTAACAAAAGCCAATTTTCATAAACAAACGCAGAAAATTACCACAGTGCCTGGATTTGAAACCTTAGGCACTAGAGGTACATATGTGAAGTAATAGTACTACTGCTATTGTATGGACTCGCAAATGTCTGGATGCTCTGGACAAGATCGGAACATACATGTTCATTAGTAGATCCAAATGTTACTGTTCTAGAGCATGTTGTCCTTGTCTTCTCCTTTTATTTAGCGCAGGCGTTTGGTTATGAAGGTCTGGTATGATGGCTCGGTGTAAACAAGCACTGCCTGAACGGTGCATGAGGCCGAGTTCAGACAGCACATGTTGACTCTCGCCAGCTGAAGGCAATTCAGAATTTACTTTTCTCAGGCTTATATTCTGTAAGATACAGAGACCTGTCTGGGTGATAGGGAGTATTCACGTTTAAAATGAGAAATAAAAATTGTAGGAACGTTTTGGGAGGAGTTTCTGAGCAGCGACTGTGGTTGTTCTCACTGAGGAAGTACTCTCTTCTGTTTGCTTGGACTCGAACAGAGCTTACAGTATCTCTTCACAGTGCTTCAACTTTGGGCAAGGATTTCTAGACAGGCCTCTTCACCTGATTCCATTGGCCTCCCATTAATGTCCTGGTCTTATTTTCTGCTACTTTCCAACTCTTTATTTATGTTTCCTTGATATGTGGGGGGTATGGAAGAGTATATATGGCTTACCTTTATCAAATACGTTTTCAAGAGAGAGCTCGAGTGCAAAATAACTTGATCAAAAAATTCTGAGTCAAAGTAATTAATTCTTTGGCATCTTCAGGCACTATTTTTCTCCAGGCCTGTTACTTCGTGCCCATATTCAGTTATGAAAAAAAAAGTTTCTAAAACATTTAAAACTACAGGACAGAAACAGTGTGGTGTTGAAAGGCGGTCCTTCTTGATGCTGGCATTGATTCTCTTGTAGTAATACAAGATGCCTTGATTAAGAGTTTGTCAAGTCCTTTTTGAAGCTGCACAAGAAATCAATCTCTCTCTGGAAAAGCTTGAAAGGGTGTAAGCAAGGATGCTGTACACAAGTAGCTGGGGGATATTTACTAAATTCTGTGGTCATGAATCACTTCAGCTGGGCCAAACTGATGTAGTCTGGAGGTCACTTGGGTGCTGAGAGAGCATTAACCCTTCCCAGCATTATGTTATACCTTCCACTCATTATCACCCGGCTCAGATTGCAAGCTACCAATTCTTATCTTTAGGAAAACATCCTTGGGGGCTTCTGCACGCGCCAGTGCGGAAGTCGAAATTATAAAGGGGTGGCTTGAAAGCTTGGAATGAACAGGAGCAACAAGTTGCTGTCGCTTGCCACACGTGGTTGTAATTAAACCAGAAAATATTACAACATTATTATACTATTGTTACAGTTGTATTAATTTTCATAATAATGCTATATTATTATAATATCATTACAATGATATACCAAGTTGGAAGGGGTGAGCAGATTTTAGGCCCGACTCTGTTCACGTTAGACCTGTTTTGGAAGGATTGTGTTGGTAGGAGGCCACGTGTGAATGAGGGGGGTTGCAGGATCAGTACTGACATACAAAACAGTGGATTTATGGGCCTTACATTAAGATAAGCAATATTAAACACCTCACATTCTGCAGTTCAGATAAATAGAGCAATTTTTGCGTTATCTATTTCAGATAAGCAGGTCTCTGAGAAATGTATTGTTGCAGTCATCTGTACTTGATAGCTTGCAGCTATGGCTATCCATTTGGCACGAACCACATCAAGCAGCCTGGAGATCTAGAGGGCATGCAAAACTCAGTCACGGTGAAAGTAAAACCTTGCTCACTTTGTTCTAGTGTAGGTCAGTGTCTCATTTAGCACTGTGGTCTGCTCAAAATGTTCATCTATCTTTAAGGTGGTGGGATTGCTTAGCTCTGTCATGCTTAATGTCTTTGGTTTTGAAGGCTTTTTTTCTGAGGTCAGCTGTATTAATACTATGTTTTCTTTTCATCTTTTTTCAACACCTCAAGGTAATTATTTTCAGTTGAACTTTCAGTTTAACAAAATGTTTGTAAGGGAATTTCCTTTCCTGTTTGTAAAAAGGAAGTACCCTTACAAGTATCCTAAGATTCTCACAAAATTTTAGCTTTGATTTTCTGGCCAGTCATATTCTGCAAGCCAGTCTCTGCTCTGTCCTCTCAGAGAAACACGTTTTATTCCTGCACACCCTCTTATGCCTGCAAAAAGTGGAAAATCTGGAAGAAAATGAAATAAATGAAATGACTGTTGGCTGGAGGAGGCCATTCTTCATCTCAATAAACTGTTTCGTCATATGATGCATAGAAGGAACACAGTTTGATACCCAGACAGAATAAATAATCTGTAGGGATCAAGTTAGTAAAGTAAACTCTTTACTGGCGGGATGAGGATGTTCTGCCCCGTTGTTGTAGGTTCAGAGCAGATCTCAGCACTGGTAATGCTCATGCAGATTTCCTCTAACTTTTCTACACATCCCTTTTACCAGATATCTCTTCTCTTTTGAAATCTCAGTGTTGTCTTTTGATTTGTGGCCTTTAGCAGAAAAAGTGCCCCAGACTTGATGGATAAGCAATGCCACTGTTCAACATAGATGTTAGCATTGATTTTTATATTGTTTAATCATAGATAGCTCTGTAAACCAACAGACATCCTGGAAATTATCACGATTTCTCTCTCCTCTGCCCTACTACTCCTTGAACTCTACCTTGTGAAGCATGTTGATTGGAGTGTTCCTGTGCTAATTTGCTGAATTGTGCAATCTAACTTAGAAATGTTAATCAAAATCAAAGGTGTACATTATGGTTTCAGTCCTACAACTTGAAATTGTCCTCAAGTCACTGAGCCAGAATATTCAATGTACAAAACAAAGTGGCAGTTGCAGTAGGAACCTGCAGAAAATAATGGGCTAATGTTCTGGAAGAAAATAGACCTGACTGCCTTGCTTGAAATCATCTGAAGTTTTGCAATTATTGAACAAAACCATGGCTGGGGCTGTGTGTGAGTAACTTGGAATAGACTTTAAGGTACTGTAATGGTGCACTATTGATAACTGATAATCTTACACACACACACACAGCATTCTGATTTACTTCTGTCTCTGGTTTTGTTTTTTGTTGCTTCATTTTTAATGTAGCAAGAGCATCACATTTCAGTCAATTACAACAGTATATATTTTGTTTCCTTCTAATGGGTTCTCATATCTTGGCAATGCACAGTAGCTATATGATAGCTCTTAATGGCTCGAGGTCATAGACATACAATACTGAGACAGACAGTCAGGTCTTAGCATTAAAAATCTGAATTACATACATGCACATGAAATAGCCAGTAAAAGGGAGATCTTATTTCTGAGCTGCATGAGAACTCTCCTCTACCTTCCCTTTGTTCTGTTAAGACTTCTGTATGCTGCTTAATGCAGAAGTGGTGGAGAAACAAGACGACACCGAATAATGTCATAGTCATACTATGAATGTGGGTTGGCTCCCACTTTACATATGAAAACATGTTTAACGTTTGGTGAAATTAGTAAGAGCCTCCATATTAGTTTCAACACCCATCGGATCAGATTATTAGACATTGGACACATGACATTCCAAATTGCACATATGTGATTGCATGCGAGAGTAACGATGAGAATCGTCAGACATTCTGCCAGAAATACCATGAAAACAAACAAACAGGCTTTTCTAACGCACATACGATTTTAAATGCTCCAAATTACATTTACTCAATCAAATCCTTGTCGGGATGAAAGCCTTGCAGGTTGTGGTTTTGCAGATAATGAGTATGTTCAGGGAATTGCTGTACTTCAAAGCCAGAGTATTTTCCTGTATTCAGGGAAAATATGTAGTATGTATACACCATGCCTACTACAACATTCTCTAGATGACAGGAATAGCTCAAAACATGAAATAAATAACCTTTACAGGAGGTGAGACATTCCAGTTTTATTACTGGAATTTCAGGTTCCACTCAGTGCCATTCTGTTTATATTTGCATGTGTCTTACGGAGACCTCGAGGTCTCGTAAGGAGAATAAAGTTTTGAATCCGAAGTTATCACCACTGGAAATACGTATTTATTTCTCCAGTATTTAAAAACATCAAATATTTTCTTTTGCAGTGACATTCTGTAATGATGTCAAGATCTTAAAAAAGACCCTGGCATTAAAAAGTCAGAACGCTGGTTTAATGGAAGAGCTATTGAGAAAATGCCATTCTCATATAACAAGTAATTGTTCTTGAGATGTTATGAGGCACTAATGCCTCAGGTGTTTGCTTACGGGGGCGTAACTATAAAAAAAGTCTGAAATACTACAAGGTGTTTATCACTAAGCTGTTAAACATGAGAAGTGACTAACCTGTTAATTATTGTAATTCACTGACTACAGTCAAGAATTATGACAGGCTTTTAGATTTAATAATATTTTGAATAAATCTTAATTTGATATATTAAAATCTTTTCCAGAGAATAATTGTGTAGAAAAAAATACCAGAGACAGCCTGCTTAATTTGAGGGACAAAGAACTGCAAATAATGCATCTTTACAAATAAATATTTTTCCAGCAGTATCTAAAGGGTGTTACTTTAAGAAGTATCCCAGAGTTGCAGAAAGCTGGCAAATGACCATGACTCTGGTATAGTTGTGTTAATTTGCTGGTTTATCTCCACTGAAATTCTCAGAATCGAGCAATACCTTTAGAAATAGTGAGGGAGGAAACTTGAAAAGGTAATTTAGAAGTAGGTACGGTCTGAGGTAGCCATAGATGGAAAGATTCATTTGAGGAGGAGGCTTGATTAGGTTTTCTTTCAGAATTCCCAGTATTTTCCTCATTTGCTGGAAAAGCTACAGAAAAGGGGCTGCTCTTCCCCAGGGAACCTTTTCCTTCCCCTCCAGAACCTGAGCGAGCACCACCTCTCTTAACAGCTCTGTGAGTTGTTTTCCCTCTTGCACTGAGGAAGACTGGCAGGGGCTCCCACACCAGCACCGTGCCCAGCAACACCACGCACAGGAACTGCCAGTGCCGGGTTCCTGTGCACTAAACCTCAGTAAAGAAGGATCCCCAGCAGCTAAAAGGTATTTGAGCTGACACTGCTAAAAAAGTAATCCTACCTCCGTGTTTTGTCAGTTCCTGACCTAGTTTCAAGTCTAAAATAAATGCTTGGTTTAGGCTGGTAGGTAGAGAAAAATTTAAGTGGTTTAGAACCTAAAAAAAAAAAAAAATATAACAGATCAAGGCCAATTAGAATAATCATCTGGGGTTTGAGGGAAACAACAAAAAAATTATTTTAACTTTATTTGATTAGAAAACATGAAAATTCCTTTTCCACTACAGGATGTTCTTTTCTATTCTCATTTATCTCAAATACCAAAAAGAGGTAAATATGCATATGGAAAGAAAAAGAATATACATTCTGAAAAAATACATGAGGAAACATACTATTTAGTCAAAAGATAATATGTAAATGTTAACTCGGTACAGATCCATCGATGAATTATGTACGTGAAGAATCACAAATTCTTCATTCTTCCTGATTTGAAGTATTTGTCGTAGTACTAAGTCATTTCAGAACCTTTACAGCACATTTCTAACTTGATCTGTTTGGAATGCTATTAAGCTTAATTTTTGGGGTCACGTTGTATGTTTAAGAGCACTTCCACATCCCAGTAGTGTTTTTACTTCAAGTCACAGGCATGCACTCGCCCCTCCTTTCGCTTTAGCACAGTTTCTTTGGTTCTTCCTGGGTGAAAAACAGTATCCCAAAGCACAGAATAACCTGGGAAACTAAACACAGTGAGACCACTGACATTCTCAGTAATTTGAAATAAGCAGTATCAATCTTTCATCGCTTTTTATAGCATCTTGGATTCAACGATAATTTCTCATTTTGTGCTATCCCTTCACAAAGCTGCCAGTGAGAGATCCCGTGTTTTGCCACGCTGGTCCTTCACCTTCTCCTGTGATTTCAAATGCTCCTGGCTTTTGCCCCTTGTGGCTCTCTTTAACTGGTATACCTGAACGTATACCTGTGCAGTCGTATCTCCTCCACAAATACGCAGTTTCTTGCCCCCCTGAAATTCCTGTGCACGCGCTCTTCTGCTTCTCTCACCTGCTTCATTCATTTTTGCACATGTATGTTCCCTGTGCTCTCCCCTCCACCCCAGACGTGATAATAAGGTTCAGTGCATAGCTATTCAGAAATCATAGATTTGAAGGGAGCGGTCCCTTTTTTGCAGTTATCATCTCAAAAATGGTTCTGTGCACAAGAAAGGACTCCTCTCGGAGCGATCAATGAGCAGCGCCTTGTGTTGTCGAAAGCTGTATCTGTACTGCTCTGTGGAGCGCAGGCCTGGAGCAGTCCAAAGTGTGGTGTGCTGCATAATCTACACGCTGTGCGGCCACACAGCTTAACCCCAGTGTCTAACAGGCATGCCAGTCCACCCACAGCACAGCCCACTGCTGCACACCAGGAAGAAAGCACAGCCTTACACGCTGCACATTTGCCACAATATGGCACTCCGAAGCAATTTCAGATACACGCTGCAGTGTCAGGCCAAGGAATCACACCTGTACGTGTGCCTACCATGTTCAGAAGCAGAGATACCTAGGAGATACATGACTTACATCCTGTAAGCTTTTTTTCTGTGCAGTCTTGGATTTAACTTCGGTGTGATGCTGAGCTGAAAGCAGAATGTGAATGTAATCCTAACGCAGGTACAGGCAGGGAGCACAGTGGTCTCCTGTGAGCTGTGGGGGTGTGGAGGCTGCCAGCCAGTCTTTCTCAGAGTGGCCAGAAGAAGAGTTCAACTCTTCTTTCAGTCCGACTGGGGAAGGAGAAGAGATCCCAATCACTTCAGAAGAGACGGGTCTTCACAGTGTGATTTGGAATTGGTTGACTATTTAGTCTTTAGAGTGCAGTAAATAAATATCTTTTTGTTACAATGAATGGAAAAGAATGGAAGTACAAATTACCTTAGCTCTGAAAATTGTAGCATCGCCTATCTATAACATTTTTCTATTTTAACTTTATCAGAAGCCTGAAGCTTCAATGTTATTGTTACTAAGATTAGTTTGGCATTGAGCGTTAAGTATCTTAAATTAATAGATTTTAATTAATGGTAATTCCTAAATGAATTAGCAGATTTCTGATTCATTTTATACAAATTCATTTCCCAGTGAATCAGCGTGGTAATTTTGGGAAGGATACATTGTAATTTTCATGCGTATCAAAAGGGAGAGTCCCTTTTAACTGCAGGGCTGAAACCAGTTAATTATAGAGCTATCCACAACCTTCCTGCACTCTGCGTACGTTTACAGAGAGAGAGAATATCCATTCATGAAGCTATGCTTAGTGTTAGTTTTTACTGTTACTATTTGAAGGTAGCTTTCCATATACCTGGAATACAAATAAGCAATTACTTATTTTCTGGGATTGCCAGGTGTTTGACCTTAACTTCTTGAGATACATATTTCTCTATTTTTAACTGCCGATGTGTATATATCTGGATAAAAGCTGTTTTCTAACTGTATGTGCATTGTCCATATGGCTAAAAAGCTGTTAAATGTCTGGAAGATTATTCAGAGCAGCAGTACCGTTAAGCTTTATGTTCAGTGAAGTGTCGTTATTTTTTCAGGATAGTAAAAATCCAGGAAAATGGAAAATTAAATGGAAACAGCTACAAAGGTGTTATTACACCAGCCCTTTAATTAGCTAGGTAGATTTTCTTTTTGATCTTTTCAATTAGACAATAAACTGTCTTCAAAGTTATTTTATTGGGCAAGTACACCATGGCAAATGAGCTATCTGAAAGGATTTTGACAAACTCTCAGCCATTTCTACGAATGTAAACGTACTGTGACCCTTAGCCAACTGGCTAAGTAGCCATCTGCTCTATAGATGATCGCTCTGATTATGTGCAAAGACAGCAGCTCTCTAGTGCAAGGCTCCATTTTATTTATAAGGCTATATATATTGGCTTCCATTCTAATTAGATTTTGCACAGCTATAGCAATGTAGGAGGCACTTTAATAAATGCTCAACAATATCTATGCCTCTGCCAAGTTGGCTTAGTATAATGAGATGTCCTTTACAGCAATACTCCAGCAGGAATTGTAAAGGGATTGTTTACCGCTTGGTCTTATAAGGAGTTAACCAGGATTCTGTAACAACAGGGGGTTGTAGATGAAAATCACATGCTGAATTTTGACTTGCTTTATAAAACTCATATAAGACTGTTAAACTGTGGCGATACACAGCTTTACAGATTAATCATCCTTGGGCAGAACTTCTTTTCTCAGATGACAAACACCATCTCAGATTAATTGCAAGTACAGGAAGTATTTAGGACCCTAAAAAAATATATTTGAATGTGGAACCAGTAGCTGCACTTGTGTTTCGACTCCGGACATATGTGATTCAACCTGCAGAAACCACCTCTGCAAGAGGTCCTTGTGGGGAGAGCCGTTCTGATGGGTGTGCAGTGAAATTACAATGATTGTTCTGTGTCAAAGCCAATAAGCTTGCACTTCATGTTTCTGTTTAGCAGGCTTTCAGGCTAGAAATCCTGATTCTTAATGAGGACAATTTATCCATTAACTGGAGTAATTATACAGTTTTGAGGCCCTCTATCAAAAAGATTAGTTGTGAGAGAGACCATGTCAAGTAGCTGAGGACCTACACGACAGTCTTGTTAGACAGAAGTTTTTCCAGGATGTTTGCTATGCCACTGGAAATAACGATTATTGTTTTTCTAAATGTCATTGAAAATTTCAGTGAGGTCAGTGTGGTGTTCTGAACGTAAGGAAGAAAATGCAGTTGCTCATGAAAATGGTAACTGACCAAACGGAGCGAAACATCCAAAGCAAACAGCATGATGTAGTTATTACATTTTTATATACTAGCTCTTTTCCTAGGTAAAGGTGAAATTCGCTAGTGTGCTAAAGAAAGAGGGAGCCACTTTCAGAGTGAGATTCGCATGAGTGAATCCTTTATAATAGCTCATCGAAAGATTTTATTAACAGTAAGAAAATCCACGTAGTTAAAGGTGATAGTTTCCCTTTGAGTCCAGAAACAAACAAACAAGGTCAAATGAAAATCTGTGCAAGCCTAGCAATGAGAGGTAGTTTATATACGTGACAATCAAATCTCTAATCTGAATAATACTATTTAAGTTGAACATGTCTAGGTATTAGGTAATAGCCCTAATTTGCATTAAAATAGGTTTTAAAACTGCATGACAGAACTACTACATGATAATTTCATGTAAATTGTCAAGCAGGGAATAAAACGGTTTAGGAGGTTTAATACTTATTAGGAACTAGCTAAATGGCAGCATCCTCAGCTTGCCAAGAGGGAAGCAACACCACAAACATGTGATACACTATGATAGAGTGTAATCATAGCTGAGACAAAATGTAAGCCTCTTAAAGTAACAAATACCTGCTTGGTTTAGTGTTGCTGCCAAAAATAAAAGCAGTGTGGGGTTCTGGGTAATCTGGATGTGCAAGCAATGGAAAAAGGAATGAATTTAATTGCTCAACTGTTCAAAGAGGTGCCAGTTTATTAAATTTTAAAAACCATTATATTGATTCAAATAATTTTTCCCTGCACTTTTCATTGTCTTTCCTTTCAAAACTATAATTTTGTGGTAGTCATCCAAATCTAATTACTTCTTTGCGTAATTACGCCTGTTCCACTGTCAGTTTGACAGTCTCTCTCTAGAATGATACGTCACGTCAGAGAAATAAGGAAGAGGGGGGCATGCCAAACTCTTCCATGTGGCAGCAGATTCAGTGCGGCGTGATGGCAGCGTGTACTCTGCCGTCTGCGGCCTCGAGCACACACAACCTGTTCAAACACAATCACTTTATTTTATAGCTCTATTAGTTTAATAGGCAGCTTGAGTCTGGGAAACAAAAGAGCAGGGGAAGAAAGAGCAGTCCTTTGTGCTCAAACAGCTTTCCAGGAGAGAAACATTTCCCTAGAGATATTTTTCTTTACATTGTTTAGTTTAATCGTTTCTCTAAGACACCAACAGGCGGATTCAATTTACGTCCAACATCTCTGTCTTCTCTTGTTTTTTTCCCCACATCTGTGTCTTCACTCTCTAACTCAGATACTTCTTCGGCTGTCCTATAAATACTGCCATGCATTGCAATGAGGCAATTGAAAGTTACATCTGATATTTAACAGCTCTCTGGAAATAGGCAGAAAATTAATAGGTTAAGTGAGTGAGTACGCTTCAAAGAACAAAAGGGAAAATGTTCTGATGAGCATTTTCCAAACCCCAGAAGCTGAGTGCAGTTGCTTTTATTATTGGAGGGATTTTTAATTGCATCAGTGCTATTAAGTGCTTCTGATTCATTTTTTCTATTTAGTGTTTCATCTCGAAACCTTGCGTAATTATCTCCACCTCTGACATGAAACTCAGAAATTCCTCGGAGGGCTAGATTCAAGTGTGACAGCAGGGTCTCATCCTTCAGAGACTGGAAGTATTACAATAAACAGATTTCATATGTGAGTCTTTAGGCTGACACTGTAAAATCAGAGATTTTGTCTCAACGTTAGAAATCCCTGTGCACGTTTCATACGGAGCAAGAACCACTGTGCTGCAGGCCTGGTTTTTAGGCGTGTTCAAAACAGAATTTTAGCTGAAGTTGGTGGGTGTTGTAAATGTTCAGACTTTCTGAAACTGGTCCTGGAGTTTTATTCTTGGGAAATAACAGGAAAACTGAGAGAAAATGAAGTTCCCAATATAATAGAACGACAGCTATTTATTTATTTATTTATTTTCCAGAATAGAATGTGTTCATAATTTCAGCAATATCCTGTTATTATAAAGGAAGTACAGCACATGAACAAAACAGTCCAAATCCTTCACCTTCCTAGGAAAGTTACTGCACGTGACTGTAAGATATTAAATGTTTAAATGGCAGTTTCTGTCTCTGCATTACAACTTAAATGTGGTATTGCTTATGGTTTTGGTTTGCCTGTTATTTATACCTCATAATACTCATTATACACGTTCAGGGTTTGCATACAAGCATTTAATCCACCGTGTTTGGTTAGTTTACAGCAACCGTGCCCATCAGCAGTCTTTCAGCAGAGCTGGATGAAAACCACGGAAGAATTTGGCCCTTCATTAGCAAACTAGTCTTTGCAAATGACTGAGACACGAAGGAAGGACTCGAGAGGCTCTGAGCAATTACAATAAAATTCCCCAGTTAAATTATTTGATGAAGAGCTGAAATTATGCGTGTTCTAAAGGGGTGAAAAGCTATGGACTGTCTCCTATACAGTACTTTCAATGAGAACCCCAGTGATTTTTTCTTACCATTTTAAGGTACTTAATGCCAGATTTTTGTCCAAGGCCAATTGGTTTGTATTAAAAAAATATTTAAGATTCATGGGGCTACAGCATTCTTACAACATAGTGTCAAAATATTTTTCATATACTGGAGATAGGAGATGCTTGTTAGAAACAACTATTGTAAACTTGCAGTTTTAAAGTACTATGCTTACTGAATACTTACCCTTCAGATAGAAAATGTCCCCTCAGTGTTACCTGGTAAGTGGCTATCTCAGAGCAGACCTTAGATTTCAGCTGTAAAACATGTTGTTTGAGTTTTAAAGCCGTGCTGGAGCAGTACACCAAGGAATGATCAATCTAACGTGACTGAGTTGGGCATGAGTATATAAACTGGTTGGTATTTTCTGTCTTCACCTTCTTTCATTCCGTGCTTACACTTAAAAGGAGAAAAAGAAAGAATATATCAATTTCTGTTGGGAATGTCACAAATAGAAGGTGAATATTACAGGGCAGGTTTCAGCAAAATTGCAATTTCTGATGAATGGCAACGTCCAAGACTAGAAAATGGCCTTCTCTCCACTCTGGTGATTTCCACACTGTTTTGGAGATTATTTTTCTTGATCTATGACAAATGTGTTTCTGAATTTTGTCATTTGGGCTTTTTATAGCAGAAAATCCCTTACATTGCATGAAAATCAATATGAATTAAAAAATAAATATGTTTTCCTCTTCTCTTTTTAACTTGCACGGCAGCAATCGATGGCCTAAATCTGTAGGCAGATTTTTTGTCCTAAGAGAAACTTTAATTCACTTGGAAGCTTACCATTGTTTCTGAGGGCTCCTCGGTACCAGCTGCAGCTCTTGCGAGACGTGCCGTCCTTGATGTATGTTCAGTCCTTGGCAAATAGCCTGCATAGATTCCGGGAAGATGTGATTTCACTTCACAAAGTCAAATGTGCATATAAAGAGTATTAATAACTAGACATTTGGGAACATTCTGAAAAAATATTTTGGTTTAAGCTTATCCTTAATTTTGCAGTGATGTTAAAAACAGCAATTTGGACCCGTGCATGGATTATATAAAAAAGAAAAAACTGTACCATGGTAATAGAAAATGTGATGCTTCTCAACTCTTGGCTTTTCTGAGCCAACACCGAGAAAACAGGTAATGATCTCTGTCTCCAAAGTGCAGAATCACTGAGATTTGTCCACAAGAAAAGGAACTAAAGTACATCTTTATCTGCAAAGCATCAAAACAACAGTGTCTAACTACACGGTGTTCTGTGCATTTAACTGATAGAACTGCGCATTTAAATAAGAGGTACTTATTTTTGCTTCCTGGTCTTGGTCTTTAGTTTGACAGTCAGTACATCTGAACTGAAACATTTCAGTTATAATGATGACACCTCGCGGCTTCCTTACTTTGACCTAGAATATCATTCAGCAAAAGACTTCATAGGTGATTCTCCCAGCCACGCTGAACATAGTTGCTGCTCAGTAATACCTGCTTCCACTGATTAAGGAGGAAATGAATGTGAAAAAGTCGTCATAAAAACAATCTATGAACGAATCTCTCAGCTCTGCATTTTCTCTTGAGTTTCATGTCCTTTTTATTTTCCTGTTACAAATCGTTTTGCTTGCCAAACACATCAACCGTAAGCATCTCGATAATGGAATGGATGCCCCACTTTCTATAAAGGTGGATCTAGGTAAAAGGAATCTTGAATGTGCAGCAGTGATGGGCTTGACCCTCACTTTGGTCTCACACAGAACATTAATATAAACTTTGATTTAGTGGCATCAATAATCTTTCTATTGTCCTTCCAGTGTTGAGGGAATTAAGTTCCCAAATCAGCAATTTCGTTTGGACAGCCTACCAAGCTTTTCTCATCTGTGTAACATTTTATATTGTCTTTTTAAGATCATCTGTTAATGGGAAGCTGCTGGCACAGTGATGCATCAGGTGTATCAAGGCTAATAGCTATTACTTTACATCTTTTATTTTTTTAAAGGATTTTTTCGTTTGTGATAGGTTGGTGGAAGGTCTGACTGATGTGGTAGATAGAGTCTACAGTTTTCTCTAATAAAGTAGATCAGCCACTGTGACTGAAACAGAAATATAAAAAAGCTCTGGGTTTTCATTTTACTTTTTATATAAGTATTTCATCTTGGATAATATATAGCCTTGCGTTACCACTGTTACACAAATAAATGATAAGTCAGAAGTAATAAGCTTCAATTATTTAAGCTCTAGTAAAACCCATACTAAAGTACTTCCAGATGACTCATATTGTATGACATTCTCTCAGTAGTTGTTCATCTGTTACTGATAAGGGAGGCAAAAAATAAATCATAGCAATATGATTTGTGTAAAATTTTCTAATGCACCTAAATGGCTGAAGATCTGATTTTCAGGGCACTGAGCTATGCAGCTATGCGATCAGGCATCGACTAGAATGCAAATGCAGATTCAGGTCGGATTTAGCACTTTATCTTCTTACAAGCATTTGAAAATTCTGTGATTGAATTTCTGCAGTTTCTAAATGTCTAAATACTTTTCTAAGTCTTGGATTGTAGAGTCCAAGTGTAAATAGGCTTAAAAATCCACAGAAGTATACCCTTCAAAAGTACAGAATTTGAATCAAGAGGAATTGAGAGGCCAGGATTTATGATGAAAATATTTCAGATACCTAAACCCCCCAAACTGTTAGGGCCAGGATTTCCCCAGGTTCCTAAAGTCTGCATGCACAGAAGATTAATCTTATAGTGAGCAGCTTGGGTCTTATCTTTTTCTTATATTGTCTTATTTCTTTATCTGCATGGTATCAAAACATCTAAAACAAATCCATTAATTCCTTTGGGTTTTAGTTCAGGCTTTATTTCCCCTGGCTGTCTACAGTCTTCTTTCATAGTAAAGCTATCACAGATCCTGATTACAAGAGTATGTTTTGTTTATCTATAAGCTTTCAGAAGCTGTTCACCATTATTTTTCTCATTACCTTTTGGCATTAATGAATGCTGCTTTAAGACACATTGGAAAGGAAATAGAAAAATATTCCCCCAATTCTGAAGAAGAAATGAGGTGCTAAGAGATGGATGAATTTGTTCTAGTCATACAGCCAGGCACCATATCAACAAGATTATGAGCCAGATGTTTTCATGGCCCTCACCACTGCAGCACCTGAGCACCTGTCTTCAGTGCACTTGCCCTTCATAACACCCCTGCGAGCTGAGGAGCCTGCTGTAATACTCAGTGTACAAATGAAGGATTGAACTACAGAAAAGCCAAGCGTTGAATGCTAAATGTACTTAGAGGTTTATTATCTTGACAATTTCCAGAATTCCAATAGGAAGGAAGTAGCTGGAGTAGGGAATTAAACCTAAGTCTCAAAATAAAGCTCAAACTGCTGAATAACTTTCCTCCCGCTAGGAAAACTCCTGCTATTCCATATCATACGCTATCTGGGTCATATCATTACGGAGCTTGTTCCTTGTAGCTATGGCTTGCTGCACAGATACCCATGCACAGACTGTTAGTTAAAGAAACTGATTTATTGGGATCATCTGCAGAGTTTAATACTCACCTAGGGAATGCCATTAGCAGGTTGGTCATTCACTGTCTAGAGGGTCATGGAGGTTTCCATCACAGACAGCTTTGTGACAGCTTCTTCAGCTGGGTCAGGTGAGGCTCCCTGAACTGTTGTCCAGTGAATTATTGTAATTCAGCTACCCGTGGTCCTACATGACCACCCTGCGGTCTGTTCACCGCCTCACGCTATGTACAAAACGTAGCTTGTGAAAACATAGTGTGTTATGAAAACGTATCTTAAGCGCCTACCAAAAGTGTCCTATCTGGCAATGCATACATCTGAGCATAATATACAGCAGGAACCAGAGTTCTCCATCGGGGAGTTCCTGTCAGTCAGCTGCTGCTGCTGCTATGTGAGGTCAGGACTGCCTTGCTGGGGTCCTTTACCTGTCAGTCAAGAATCTCACCTGGGCAGCAGTGGTCTGGGGAGCAATCATTACTGCCCTGCTGCTGACCCCGTGTGCTGAGCGTGTGCGTAGGTGCAGCCCTTGCACCCAGCTGCATTATTCTTGTAACCAAACCACACATTTAAATCCAGAGCTTTCACCGCAGGCTACACCAGCATAGGTTTTTTACCTTTTTGTCCTTTAAAATAATCCCCATTCATATCCCTGGTACCGGAGGGCTTGCGGCCAGATAGACATTTTCGCATGCAAGGCTCAGTCGGTCCTTTTGGGAAGCACTATTTCATCAGGGCCCAGCTTTTCAGTGGCACCCAGGAGAGCAGCGGCACCTGTTCTTTTGGCAAAAAGGATATGTGGAAAAAACAAGCAGAAAGAAAGCATTGTTTTCTACCAAGTTTCCCCTCATGTTATTGTTTCCAGATGAGTCAAATAAACAGCAAAGATTCTTGAATAACTGAGTGACTTGCCTGTGCTTTTGCATAAGTTTTAATGTATAATCCTGGAGAGAGGAACCAAGTTTTGTGCCAGCCTTTTGCAGCATAGCCTTTTGTTGTTCTTGGTTTTATGTTCAGCATATTTGTTGTTGTTCTTTTTAAAGTGCTGAATTGAACTCATTACGCCTCATAGCTCAGAAATTGCTCTGTTTTCTTGACCAGAAACCAAGTAAGAACATCAGAACTGGACCTAATGGTTCTGTAATTATAATGTATTATTATCACTGTGTTCTTTAAAATGTCAGCATGAGAAGAAAAAAGGCTATGGGATATTATTTTCTCATTATTGTGGTGCTCCTTTGAATACTGTAAAAAACATCAAACACATATTAGAAACAAAGGCGGACCGAGTAAATGAGATCATGCTGAGGTCTTTGTTGTTCTGGCTAGATTGTTTCTGATGTCCAAACAAGCTCAGTAACTGGCTTTCTATCTATCTGGGACTGCAGTGCAGCCTGCAGCATCAACACGTCTGGTCAGCCAGCCAATAATCGTGGCTGAGGTTCTGACCTTTTCAGATTTCCTCACAACTAATAAGCAGTTAAGTGAGAACTGTTTTTCTTCTCCGGGAGACACTTCTCATACTAAGCAAAATATTAGAAGTGTTATGTTTATGCAAAATTCAACTAAAGTTTCATTTGACTTTTCTTCTTAAGAAATCTTATTCTGGGAAGCACCTGAGTGTCTGACAAAGCACTGCTTCGTTCAAGCTGCTTCTCCCAGACTGCAGGCATGGTTGCCTCACTGCTCTGCGTTACAGAGTGACCTTTTCAAACAAAACGTGTAGATTTCCATAAGCGTTTTGGGACATTTTCAGTGTAGAAATTAGGTGTTCAGTAGTGTTGTCATCTGAATTTAATCCCAAGAATTAATAAATAGTACTTTTAAAAGCAACTGATGTATGAACTGGTACAAACTAGTTAAGCTTTTTCCTCTTGTTGCTGCTCTCCTGGTGAACAGTTGTCAGTTATTTACTATGGCTTTCAAGGATATCATCTGTCAGTAATTTGGTCTCTCTGTTGGCTTTTAGGTAGGAGAACATCTGTCTTTGATTCTAAGGCTCCTGCTTTGAGCCCTGCTTCCTTAAGCATTTGCAAATACATTCTCAGTAATATTGAGTCTCCAGGGTTTTTGCTTTACTAACTGCTAAGATCCACTTTAGTGTCTTGTAAAGTATCCATATAATAGACATAATAATCTGGCCAAAACTAACGTTTTTCATTGGATGTTTTATGGTATCTCGAGTGCTATAGGCCCAGAGATAACAAGGGTAAGAGCTGGTATGTCTGGTTTCAACAGGGAACTGAGAAAATTCATTAAAAATCTTTAAGAGAGGAGACTTCTCCAGTTGCGTAAAGAAACATTTCTCATGTGTTTAATTCTCAGCTAACAACTTGCAAGTTATGATGATTCATGATTAAACATGCCTGTCAAATGCTTTATTGAATATCTAAAATGTCAGAACTGAAATCCAAGTATCCCTTTCCAACATAATTAACAATGAAAGCTACAGAAGGCAGCAAAAAGAGCTGTAGAATTGCGTTCCACTGTCTGCAGCTGGACCTGCGTGTGAGAATGGTGCCTAACAAATACAAGATTTGCTTTGAAGCTTTTTAGCATCTGATTGTCTATGAGGTAGGGGAAATTTCTTAAGCCTTTCTTTAATTCATGTGAATGTTTCATCGACAAAAGCAAACAACTGCAGTACGTAAAGCACTCTTCTGCCAGCACCAAGTATTTTCAGACGTTTGCAGGTTTTTTAAATGTCTGTAAATTTGCAAATTTAAAATAATTTCAGTATATTCCTTGATAATGCAGAGATTTTTTTCTCTGCTTCCATTGCTTGCTGATGAAGTGTAGATGTGCATAGGCCCTAGATGTGCTGAAACATTATAGATCAACGTGGAACGACTCTCAAGTACCAGCACTGTAAGAGATTATCCCTTCAGTGCAATCCAACCACGCTGCCGTAGCAGTTGGCTGTGCGACAACGGACAAGCTTTGGAATTGGCTAATGTTGCAAGTCACTTTATGGACCGAATAAAGCACCGTAACAGTGTAATGTATTGTTATCATTACAGAAAGAATAGAGATTCTTTTGTTTAGTTCTATCAGAGGAATCATTTCTTGCTGGGACGATCAGTACAAAGATGGATCTGAGTACTTAGAACTGTGTTGAGGTAAGGCAGGCTGTTGTTTTCAGTTGCTGGTTTCATGGATATCTCAGAATGATTAAGAATTTTGCTCCCTGGTTTGTGCCTCCACTTATAATCAGGCCTTTTCTTCTAACTGGGAAGGGCCCTTGCTGGCTGTTGAATGAACCTCAGCAACGAGGCACCTGTATTTGCTGCACACTGAGCATGCCATGTGCTCATTCTGTCTCTGTCTCAGATCCAGCTCTACCTTCAGTACCATAGACTGTCTGTCTCCTCCATGGTGATGTTATCCAGCATTCCCATTTCTTCTGCAAAGGGCTAATGTGAATGTCCTGAGCAAACGATGTCGGAGACAAATGTTAACGGTGTTTGTGGGTTATAGCTTTATTTCGAAGTGTGATGAAATTCTGTGTTGTTCTTCTGGCCATTCCAGCAGATCTTGTAGTCTCTATTTTGAGAATAAATCATTTGCACCTCTTAAAGATTCTCCTCCCAGTGGTTTTTTTTTTTTGAAAGATGACATGATTAAATTTTCAATTGCTTTTTATAGTTTGATACCCATATAAGGAGACAGCGTTTTCACTTCCCTTTTCTCCCACAACTCCCCTCACTCATCTGATCCATCTCTGGAGTGCAAAGTGCCAGTTGTTGTCACCTTATATAATAAGACACTTCCGATAACAGTGCTAAAGACACACAAAATGTTTTCCTTGGAAGTGTAATTTTCGTTTTGGACAACAATGAACGGTACAGAAGACATGTTTTCTGGCTGTCTGGCAGCAATTAATTGGAAACTCCTGAGTACTAATTCCTTGGAATCAGTTTGGAATGTGTTATCTGATTTATTTTTAATTGAGAGATCAGACTTCATTTCTTTGCATAGATAAAGTTACTAACCTAACATTTCCTGTTAATTTTCTTCGGTTTGAAGTGGAACACTTTTAATATTTGTGGGGTTTTGTATGTGGGTTTTTTTCCCCTTATTAATTACACCATTGAGGTTCAGGCAGGCCTAGGGCTGGAGGAAAAAACTCTTTTCCTATTTGCAGCATTCCAGGCCAGGCAGCTGTGCCCTGAGTCTGTAATTCTGTTCCCCTGCCAATCGCTAAGGTGAATGGGGAGGAATCACTTTCTGCCTCCTTTGGCTCTCTTTATCAGCACTGATGCTTTGAGGGCAGTAATAAAGAAGCACTATCTTAATGATATCAGGAATGACCTTAATGGACTTGGAGTTTGTTAGGAGTAACTTGCTGTTTGTGATTAGTTTTGGACTAAGGGTAAGGGATCTCATGTGCGCAGCAAATAATAAGCCAGGGAACTAGTGGCTACCTAGGTGAGGGAGCAGGGGGAAGGGAGAGTGAAAGGATTCAGTAGACCCTTAAGGAAAAACAGCTTTCTTGAATGAAACAAAATTATTTAATTTTCTTGAAACTTCAGGCTCTTTGTGACACTACATGTGCAAGATTGAGAATGAAGACAAACGTTACAGGAGACCTTGATTGATTCCACTAGTACCACGTGGTTCAGCTAGTGTCATTTTGGCTTTTATAGTAGAGAAAAGAGATTCTTTTTTTTCCTTTCACCTGATAATTGCTTTCTTTGGATTCTCAAGTTCTTTATGGCATCTTTTACCCAGTACACATAGAAGAATAATTAGTTTTTCTGACTAAACTTCTAATACAGAATCACAGAATGGTAGGGGTTGGAAGGCACCTTTGAATATCATCAAGTCCAACCCCCCTGCAAACAGGTTGCACAGGAACACATCCAGGTGGGTTTTTAAAGTCTCCAGAGAAGGAGACTCCACAACATCTCTGTGCAGCCTGTTTCAAGGGTCTGTCACCCTCACAGTAAATAAGTTTTTCCTTATGTTGAGGTGGAACTTCTTGTGTTCCAGTTTGTGTCCTTTGCCTTTGTCCTATCACAGGGCACTAGTGAAAAGAGTCTGACCCCATCCCCTGGACCTCACCCTTCAGATATTGATAAGCATTGACAGGATCCCCTCTCAAGCTGCTCTTCTCCAGGCTAAAGAGCCCCAGGGCTCTCAGCCTTTCCTTGTAAGAGAGATGCTCCAGTCCCCTCAACATCTCTGTAGCCCTCCATTGGACTCTCTCCAGTTCAATGTCCAGTAAGGGTCTTGGGCATGGACTAAATTTTCCTTCTATTTTGTGATCCTTAATGGCCAGTGAGCTCGAGGTCAGGATGTTGTTCTTCCCCCTGTCAGGGCATTGACCACCCATCTTCATGCAGCTCCCTATGGAATTTAAACTTGTGTAACTTCATTTATTCTTGAGACCGTTCACGTTCTGTCTCACTGAACTGAATTTGGTCTCTGAGTTAGAAACATGTACATGCAAATGCAGACAGACATGCACAGGCACAGACATGCCACAAACATGACCACATAAGCCTGCTGAGGCTAGAAACTGGGGTGACAAATAGGACAGTATGGGTAGAGAAAAGACTACAGCTGCGAAGTTCTGGGCTTAACTTCAATCCTCAGTTTATTTTTGGTATTGGGCAGGAGAGAGTCTAAACGTGTTTCAGTCTGGCTTGTCGCTGTATTACCATGATCTTACACCCTCCCTCCGTGTGTGCCCTGGGCAGTACCGATCACCTGACACAATGGCATCTCCCCTCTCATCCGCAATGTGATTGTACTTCACTTCACACCAGCTTACGTGGATTTTCTTTTTCCAATGAAATCACTCTCTGAACAGCATGATCCCCGCCATGTGGACAGATTTCTGGATTTTGTTTTCAGTGCTCTCTTATTACTGACATGATCATTGCTTTCATTTCAGTTTTTATTTGGGACGGTGCCACACAAGATGGTCTCAGTAACTGCCCTCAAAGTGAGTAGGAAAAACACTTCTCCTGGGTAACATTAAAGAGGGGAACGCACACATCCAGTTCTGTGTGGCTTCACATCAAAGACCTGGGAAATCATCAAAAGCCTCTTCCACCTTCTTTAGCCACAGGGACTCTTCCTGGGCTGCTTGTGAGCTTTGGCAGAAGTTGTTAGCATTGCCCTGAATGGTCTTCCTCATACTTGCCAAATTCTTTGGGGTTTAGTAATACAATATCACTGTTGGCTATATGTAAAATTTCTTGCCATCATCTCAGGACTGAAGTTACAGGAAGCAAGGATTATAGCACTGCTTAAACACAGTAACTCCTGCTGTTTTCAGGGCTGTTGTTTTCTGGTTTGTGTATTTTTTTGCCTCAGATCTGCTTAGCTCTGGAAAAAAACCAAACCCCAAACAATTCAAACTCGATTCGCAAAGGCTATAATTCTGTAATCTCTTGATATCCAATTTAAGATAGCATTCTGCTTTAGGTTCCAGGGGTCAGATGCGATAGCAGCTGTGACTGAAACCAATAGAAGAAAGATGAAGGATTTATTCACTGATAAAGTCACTTTCCTTGAAAATAAAATTATCCAAAACCTTTATCTGTTAGAACAAGGAATGGATTTCATAGATGAGAGATGAACAAAATGTTGTGTTATACTGCTGGCAGTTTTGTGTGTCAGTATTTTTGCTACAACATTATTCAGATCTACTTGTGGATCGCTACTCAGGATTCAGTGATGCTGTGTAAGATTCAGTAAGTAAACTGATGCAGGCAACACTGTAATTTACCAGTTGTCCCATGCCTTTCATCGGGATTTAACTACATCATTACGATTAATTAATACCCAAAATAACACGTTACTGCTTCCATTTGTCTGAAAAAGTGTGTGAAGAGATTAAGCTTTATCTTTCATCCAGAATTTTCCCCAACCTGGTAATAACCAGCTGAACAGATAGGCATTGACAGAAATGCCAGTTTCAGTGATCTGAAAGCACTTCCATAGTTTGGTTGGTTTTTTTAAGTTCTTTATTTTCTTTGTTGTTGCATCTATTACAACCTTCACCACTGCATTGTACTTCGTGTAGTCACTTCAGTAGACATCCAACTGGTACCCCACTGCGTGCCCTTCCTCAGAAGGCAGTGCTGTGAGAGCAAAGCAGTTGTGAGCTGAGATGTGGGAACTGAGAAATGGAATGCATGAATTAATAAGTGGTGTTTTGGGCCCTGGAAGATGAGTTTAGATCACAAATCAATGACCACTTTATGATACAAGCGGGGTAGTTTTAACTATCAGTGAGAATTGCTTAAGTGCAGCAGAATGTTCCCCTCTCTTACTCCACAAGTCATTAATACCACACGTGGATCATTTGTTCTGATGAGTTGACCTTCTCTGACTTTGCTTTTACGTTGTTTGATTTTATGTGCCACATATATGCCATCTATAGCGTTTACCTATGCTCCCCACTGCCCCCCTTTATTCAGTTCACTGCTGCATGCATCCACCTGGGGACTGACCCAGACCTACTCAAACCACTGGTCTAAAGCTATGTGAGTCCTCTGAAGAACAAGACTTCTGTCCTGAATGGAGTTCAGAAACAAAGCATATGTGTGACTAAACTGTATTTTCGGACTAGTTGAGCTCCACTGCAGTGGTCAACTGGACATGAATTAATTGAGGTGTAGGAACCAGCTCTGCAGGTGGTTTGAAGTTATCCTAAAAGAAAAATTTTGTTCCTTTGTGTAATACTCTTGTCAGCTCGCTGCTTGCCTGTATCTGTTGCTGGTTTTATCCAGTGGTGCAGTTTGTACCCCATCTTTGGGAGAACTGAACTATTTGAGCCTAAGTTATAAACCAGAAACCAGTCTTTCTGATAAGAAAGGGGAGAAGACAGACAAGAAATGACAGGCCTCCAAAAAAAGGCCTGAGGCCCTTCAGGGCTATCTGCAGTGAGTACAGCTTGATCCATAGCACTTAAAAGCACAGCTGGTAAAATAGATCATCCACTGGGTTTTTCTTTGCCCATTATACAGCATCCAGTCTCCCATTTTGTCTCTTCTCTGTACTTAACTTACGGCTTTCATGGCTTGTTACAGTTTTTCTCCATTTCTACAGACGTTGCCAAATATGTCTATAGAGACACTAATTGCAGTTTTAATTCATTTTAGTAACGCCACTTAATTTTAGAAACCCTTCTGCAGATACCACACGCTGGCTTTTCTCTGAACAGCGGGACTGGTGGGTTTATATGTGCTTTATGTGGAAGAATATAGAATCATAGGCTTGGAGAACCACAGAATTGGTTTGGTTGAAAGAGACCTTTAAGATCATCAAATACAGCTGCTAACCCAGCACTGCCAACTCTACCACTAAACCATCTCCTGCAGCACCTCATCTATGTGTCTTTTAAATACCTCTGGGGAGGGGAACTCCACCCCTTCCCGGCACAGCCTGTTCAGTGCTTGACAGCCCTTTCTGAGCATAAAGGTTTCCTAATATCCAAGCTAAACCTCCCCTGGCAGAACTTGAGGCCATTTCCTCTCGTCCTGTCACTTGTTACTTGGGAGAAGAGTCTGACCACCACCTCCTGTCAGGTAAGTTCTGCAGAGCAATAAGGTCTCCCTTCAGCCTCCTTTTCTCCAGGCTGAACAATCCCAGCTCCCTCAGCCACGCCTCATAAGACTTTCTTCTCTAGACCCTTCACCGGCTTTGTTGCCCTTCTCTTGATATGATCCAGCACCTCAATGTCCTTCTGGGAGTGAGGGGCCTAAAATTCAGCACAATATTCAAGGTGTGACCTCACAAGAGCTGAGTACAGAGATACAATTACTCCCCTACTCCTGCTGGCCACACTATTCCTGATACAGGCCAGGATGCCACTGGCCTTCTTGGCCACCTGGGCACACTGCTGGCTCATACCCATCTGGCTGTTGACCAGAACCCCCAGGTCCTTTTCTGCCAGGCAGTTTCCAGCCACTCCTCCCCAGGCCTGGAGCACAGCATGGGGTTGTTGTGACCCAAGTGCAAGACCCAGCACTTGGCCTTGTTGGAACCTCATACGGTTGGCCCTGGACCAAGGGCCAACCGTATGAGGGCCTTGATCCAGCCTGTCCTGATCTCTGTAGAGCCTTCCTACCCGTAAGGAGATTACCACTCCCACAAAACATAATGTCATCCGCAAACTTACTGAGGGTGCACTTGATCCCATCATCCAGGTCCGTGATAAAAATTAAATAGAACTAGCTCCATTACTGAGCCTTGGAGAAAGCCACTTGGGACTGTCCACCAGCTGGACTTCATTCACCACCACTCTCTGAACCTGGCCATCAGTCACCAGCAGCTCTGGTGTTCTGTAAACCGACCCATGATCAAAAACCCCCAAGTCCTGGTGGTGACACCAGGCTTGGAGACAGGTGTAGACCTGATGGGTCTTCCTGCTTCTCCCCTCATTGTTCCCTGCAACTGAAGGACAGGGGAGAGCGCTGCGTGTGTAGTACACAGTATGCATCCTTGTGTATGTGACACGGTAATAGTGGGAGATGCCTATAAATAAAAAGCCCTTGCAAGCAATGTTAAAGATCATTGCTTATCCTGCCAAGTAAAAGGCCAACACTGTGATGAAAACTATTTCCAGGACAATAACATCAGGAGTCAGGTCTTTATTAAAGTCTCCGTTAACAGCTCTTCAGGCTTTTATCAGACCCTTAATCTCTCTCGCTAAGTTTTGATCTAAACTACAACATGTTTCACATGGAAAGGATTTTTGACCTTTCCATGCATTAAATAGTAACCACAGAATATTTTATCGTAGTTAACTTGAACTGTTAATGCATGCCAATTCAAACACTCTAGCTCCCTGCTAACACTTTTATAAGCAGTTTCTTCCCCTATGTCTACAATACATTAAAAAAAAACCTTGACTCTCCTACAAAAACCAGCCCTAAGCATGCTCAGTACCACACAGACACAACAGAGGTACATTTTAAGAGTGTTGCTTTAAGCAAAGCATTTCTTTACCTGAAGTTGTGTGTCATGCAGATGTCAAACAAGCCTCTGGACACCAGAGGAAAGTGTTTCTGCCTGTGTTCCTGACACGTAGGGAGGAAGATCTGGAGAAGTTTGTTCTATTTAGCCTGTACTATTTTAGTACAAGAAAGTAATTCCAGAAAAGTAAGAGGAAGCATCAGTCTTCACTTTTGTGCTAGGTGTGAGAGGTGAGTAGGGCTGCTGCTGTCTAGGTGAGAGAGGTCTGTGGTAATTCGTTCATTTTATGAATCTGTCTAGAGGTGGAACAAAAGCATTCATTTAACCACTTGTCAAACCACATTCTGAAACGGATCCAGAAAATGTTGTAACAGGCACCGTCAGAGAGGTGTTCCAGCCCCAGTGAGTCAGGGCAGCAGACACACAAACTCATTTTGTGTGGTGCTTTCTAAAGCACCACTCTGGGAATGTTAACTGGGGTACGGTGCCACTCTTAGCAATTTGTAGAAATGCAGTTATTGGAAACATCCAGCCATGGACAGGTGAATGAATGGTGTGAGAAAGGATAACACATGATGTCGGCATCGGTTGAAAGATATAAAGCTCTGTTTAGCTTGGACGTAGGTCTCGTAATTCATACGGACCAGGGCTTACGGTGGTGGAAAAGCTATCATTGGTTCTAACTAGCAATGTTCTTCTCTGCTATGCTGTAGACTTTTTTAAGAATAGACTTCCAGGCCAATTTCACACAGCTCTATATATGTAATTGCCAGACACACGTGACAAGAGGGCAGTGAAATGTAGATAAAATCTCAAATGAAGAATTAGATCAAGAGCCTAGGAAACCTTTGACTCCTTAGTTTCCTACATGGATGCATCTGCATCGATCTTGGGTGTCTGTTGGTAAAAGCCAGTGTAGTGTGCAGACAGGATTTTCTGTGTCCCCTAATGAAATTCTCTCTCTCTTGGGCCTCTTTGCTTTCCTCTGTGGCATGCAGAGCAACACAACAGAACTGGGAGGTCTTCAGTGCTGAGCTGGCAACTGAAGAGAGCTGAAATTTAATTTGTGACAAGATCCTATCACTTTCTAACTCCATTTAGGCCAGAACTACTGATGCAATAGCCTATCTTGAGGTCTTTTTGGACTCCCAGTTCTCGATAAAATAAATCGGGAAATATGATAACGACAGTACAAAGAAACCAACAACCTTGAGTTCACAAAAGAATAGCAAGACTTTCCCCTAATATAGAACAGAAGAAAAGCTGCAAGTTGAGCTTGAATTTTTGAACAGAGGTTTGAAACAGCCCTAAGTTACAGTATTTTGTAAACCTAATTCACAAGTGGACTAGATGAGCATAGTCCCTGTGTTCTCAGTTGAGCTGTAGCAGTGTGTTGCTGTATTTTGACCCGGCTTATTCTCACGGTGCTGTTTCACGTGCTAGCTGTCTATATAAACTCTTGTACAGTGCAATAAAAAATCCGCTCTTTTGGTTTCTTAGTGATTTAGATCCTCTTCATATGTGTAGAAAGACTGAAAGGCAGGTTATCATCAGGTCTCTGTCATATGGGAGGATGGGCTTTAGGCTCTGTTACAGCGAGACTTGTCTGAAGGAGATGCACTTTGGTTTTTCCAACTTCTAACGGTCCGTAGTTAATGAGCAGTTTCTGTGAAGCAGCTCAACACGTGAGTTTGGGACAGTTTTCTAATTCACTGCATTGCAAATCAGCTACATCATACGCACTTTCATAAGGGCTTGCTGGGGGCTGGGGTTTATTTGAGTTTGTGGTTGTTTGGGGGTTTGGGTTTTTTTTTGTGTGTGTGTGTGGGGGGGGTTTAATATGAATTAATGTTCTACATTTTAGACATCTCAGGTACTAATTAAATTTTACTGATGCTTGATGAGCTCCCTACTTTTATACTGTGAGAGTTCTTCTCATTATGTGTCAAAACATAATCCATTAATCTTTCCAAATGCACATGTATTCGTTAGTAAGAAAAAAACCGAATCAGGAAATCTGAGGAGCACAGACTCCCCTTCATCTTAAACGAAGTAGATGGTGTCTAAAAATTTTAAAACAGCTCAGATGACTTGTTGCTGTCACCACTGCCTTTTAACAGAGGATAGTGACCACTGTGGTTGAGAAGGAACCATGTGAGCAAGGGTGCCATCTTTCTGCTTTCTGTCTTGTCAATCATTTCATAACAAATCGAATGATCAAATGAGGGATCATTTGGTGGCAGCCAGTCAAGCAACAAGTGATGAACCCTGGAGAAAGTCATCATGAGGAACTCAATACTTGTGAATACTTTGTCCAGCGCCAAGGGTGAATCAATGTTAATACAAATCCTGGCACTGAATAAGGGATACTATGACATCACTTTTTACAGATAGGCTCTCTAAAAGAAACTCATCAAATCATGGCAATCTGCCCGAGCTTAATATTGAGATAATTCAGTGTATCTGTACCAGCTCACCAGCTCATCTTCCCAACCGATCCAGGTCCCGCTGGGAGGAGAAATTAAATAAGACTTTTATTTCCTTCTGTCCTAAAAGAAAATAATTCTTTTCTCTTTTGTATGACTTACTGATTTAAGTTTGCTGAGCATGTTTTACCTTCAGTAACCTAACAACTCATATGCACGGATAATTTACCAGGAAACTCGACAGACCTGGAAAAACATCCGCAAAACTCCTTCTTTTTATTATTTTATTTTTTAGCAAGTTGTTCATAGCAACTTTGGCACACTTCTGCCAAGAACTTTAAGTATTAAAAACATGCTGTGTTTTGGAGAATATTGTTGATATTCTCTGATATAATTTGACATATCAAAGGGTACTGTAAAGTTTGCCTCATGTCAAGAGCATATTTTCTTCTAGCAGACTGCTTTTGAAATGCTGCACTAGATATGCATGCAGCAGAGCTTTCCAACAGAAAACAAAAAAAAAGCCTGAAAAGATTTGACCTAAAAAAGAAACACCTGCCTTGCTGAGCTGTGCCTGGCCTCTAGCCAGCGGTGCAGTGCCCTTGCAAAGAAACGGGGTCTTTCCCTCTTCCCAGCTACCTACCGCTTGTGTAAAGGGCGGCAGCGGTGCCCGACGCCGGGAGAGCTGACACCGGGCTTCACCCCTCCCCCTGTACCCAGGGCTCTGCCAGTCTTCTGGAGGGAGAAGCAAGGAGTACGCACGATGCAGAGCTCCCACTCCGCTGCTTGCTTCCTGGGTACAGCATCCAGCAAGCTGCTCGGCTGTGCAGGGGAATGGGAAAGGGGAAGATGGATGTGTCCTGACAAAGCAGCGTTGTTTTGGCAGTGTGCAGCCTGTGGGTTCCCAGATGCTCAGAAGCCGCTTCCCGCACCCCTGCTGAAGGGCTCTGTTTCTCAGCTGTTCTGTACTGACTTATAGCTACAGAGTGCCATCTTCCTTTAGATCCCAAATTGTAGGGATGCTCACTCCCAAATTGCAACTCATGCTAATTAGCTTACAAATAAACCTTTTGTAAAATGAGGATGTGAGGCATATTCTATTTCTTTTTCTTTCTTCTATTTTTCAATTTCTTTTATTGCCTTTTTTCTTTTGTTGTTTAAAAAAGCATCTATATGAGAATACATTTAGTGTTAGATATTAGTAGCTAATACAGATATTCAGTAGCTAATATGAGATACTCACTAGCTAATACTGTTACAAACTGTTAAATGCCAAGATGGAAATGACCGTGCTACAGCAATAATGGACCTACCACTGACTAGTGAAAATAAAGGGAGTTTTTAGTGTACAAGGAACGTGGAGATGTTTTGAAAAACAGTTTCGTTTCCAGGCTGTCTTCTATTCATGGATGGAGCGCTGGAGAGAGTTCATCTTTTTGTCTTTTCTCTGTGGTTGAGAGTGTGCTGGCTCCAGTGACAGCTACACAGGTGCAACAACAGCCAGGCTGGGTTTATTTAAAAATTCAAACCAATATTAGCAGAAAGTGTATCTATCAGTTGCTCAGTCCTAGTTCTGCACAGGAGGCAGAGCCCTGGAAGTAGGTTTTGGCAGGTATGTAATTCTCTTGCTCTTTTTGCATGTTTATCTGTTTAGTGCTGGAGTACACAGAAGGATGCTGCTGGTGGTGTGCTGCTGTAGTCACAGTGCCACGTAGGCTCAGCACGGCCCAGGCAGAGGTGAAATGCTTGTGCACCATGCAAGGAGGTGCTGAGCAGGATAGAACAGGCGGTGGCTACACAGAGGGCAGTTGCACTGATGAAAATTATATTTTTTTGCCAATTTATCAGCAGTACGTCTGATAGTGAACCATTAAATCCGGTGAGACGTTGGCTAGTGACTCCTAAACTTCCAGGTTTTCATCTTTAAAATGTAAAACCAGGTTTACCAATTTAAAACTCTTTCTCCAGACAAACAGAAGTTTAATGTCATGAAATTTATCAAAAGTGCTGAAATCTGCAAACTTCTCAGTTCCAGTAAACCAAAAATCCTTAAATAGCTTTTAACCGTCTCATAGTGTTTGTTGCATGCACTGAATTCTCTCAGTGTGAGTTTTGGGTTGTCACTGAGTTGAGATTCACACTGGAATGGAATAATGGTAAGTTTCAGGAGGGCTGCAGTTCCACAGGCACTTTATACACTGTGCCCTGTTTTGAGTCATGCTTTGTCACGTTAGGGCATTTGAAGGCCCATCCTTTTTTTTAGCAATACCTGTTCACTGCAGGACAGCAGCAGTGCAGATAAGCTTATGAAAGAGCTACCATTTGGTAGCTAGAATCAGCAGTAAAAAGGAAAGCATTCCTTGGATTTGTTGTGTTGTAGTGATGCCTTCCTGTGACTAAATGATATTGACTGTTGTTCTTATTGAAGAGGAAATAAGTATGTGCTCGGAGCTACTCAGACAACCATTCATCATTCTCTCAGGTAACAGAAAGAATCCCCATGCCAGAATGCAAAGCCAGCAGCAGCTACAGTTGCAGAAAATCAGAAGCCTGTATTAAAACCTCACAGGCTAATCAGAGTCCAATTTCCAGGCGTGATGCACTTCTTCAGAAGCATTGCTTTAGGACATAACTCAATTCTCAGAACTCCACAACCTGCAACTTAATTCAAGCATTTAGGGTCTTTAAAATATATATTTTGTTCTTTATTGCCTTCTAGTGAAGCTTCAGTGGAGTACTGCAGTGAATAATGATAACATTCATTCTTAAAATCTGATGCTAGCTCAGTCATTATGGGAAAATAGGATGAGGAACCCTGCCGTGAAAGGCAATGAGACACCATTAATAAACATCATTTCTTATAAGGTAATAGTGAATATTGTTGCTTGGTAAACCCACTACTAATATCTGTAAAGGTAAATGACTATTGTTTGGTTACTTTAATTTGTTGAAAGTCGTGGTGGTTCGTAACCCTTGACTTAAATCTGACTGCTAGTACAAAACAATAGCTTAAAACCTTTTGCTCTGCATTTGTTGCCTTAACTGGTATCAGCTGGAAAAACTGATGGTAAGGAAAAAAGAAAATAGGTACAGACTGGCAGGGTGAGTCTCAAGGGTGTCTAGACTTGCAAAGCTTACACAGTAGCTTAGAGAATCCCAATAGGCTCTTGGAGTGCAGAGAAGAGAGGAAACACACTGAACAATATGCTGGCAATACCTTGAGTAGCATCTCTTGGCAGCATATGGAATATGCTTACTCTTAACCTGGCAGAGCTATATTCACCCTCAGATAGAGACAAATAGAGCGAAGGATAAATACACACAACTCTCGGACAAGTGCCTTCTACCTTGACCATGGAAAGTCAAGTAACTGGGTTAAGATTGGCAGCTACGTTAGAGGGTACACTTTCTGTCATGATGGCTCAACCACTCATTCACTTTCCATAGACTATTATTTGAATTTTCTACTGAGAAACACTGTTTCTACAAGATAGTGCCAAAATTAAAACAATAAAAAAAAAGTAACCATTAAACTATCTCATTCTTAACCAGATTTTGAAACACTGTAAGATACTTCTTGTTGTTAGTTTTCATATATTATTAAAAGCTTCATATTCTTGTTATAAAGACTGTAGGAAATGTGGAACCTAACCTGAATTCAATAAAACCTGGAAAATCAAAAGCTTTATCAAGAAAAATGAGAGCACTGCTTGGAAACAAAAGCTAATTAAAAAGTTCTTAAAAATGCCCTAGAGAGAGACAAATGTACAGATAGTAGTCACAGTCTGTTTAATATTGGCAAGTATTCCTAACGTGACAGCACACTGAAACCAACCTTTGCCTGTACAATCCAGCATCTGGCGTGGTTATAATGATGAGACTTCGTAACATTTTTTAGGAGTATTACCATTATTTCTATTTATTGATAAATATCTTACAAATGTTTTAGCTCATTGATTTTTATCTGTTTAATCTCATAATCTGTGAGGTGTTTAAGTGATACAGCATTAATGAGGTTTACTTCTGTAAAGAAACACAGGAAATTTATTGTCTCTCCTTGAAAAAAACAGTTGAAAATAACGGTTAGTGTGAATGGTTAATATTGCTAAAACTAAAAGATAAATTAGTTTTAAAGTCAAATTTTAAGACTTCTCTAATAATTTCTGCTTTAATGTTTCTTCATTCACTAGTCAAAGAATAATCCCTTGCTCCATCTTTTTTTCTATAAAATATACAAATCACCCTATGGGACTATATGAAATGTGTTCATATGGTGCCCTATTGCTTAATATCCCCATGATCCCCGTGTGCAATAAAACAGTATATATTTCCATCTCTAGCCTCCATCACTGGGTGGGTAGCTGTGCCGTATTTTCTGTCACTAAAGAAACATGTCCTGGCCAAAATACCCCCCTCCCCCCAAGTTATCTGCAGCCACCGTGGCAAAAATTGAGCCTGTACAGCTCTCCTTGTTTCCCTTCTGCAGATAAAGAAGTCCTTGCTAGAAAAGGAGTTAACATATTCTGTAGATAAAACGAAGTCTCCCCCATAATAATAGAGCACATCACATCATCTCACACCTCATGCCCCTGTAACCCTGGCAAGGCCAGTGCTTTAAAGGCATACAGCTTTTCTCCCCAGCAAAGTCTTGGGTGGGGACCCTCAGTGTACTAATGAACCTCACTGGTCCTGACCAACCTCACCTGGCTTCTCCCCACACCCACCACCCCCTGAGCTTTTCTTAAGCTCAGCCTGGGCCTGTTGCTTCCTTTTTGAGCTAAGTTCTGCCAGTACCCTGTGAGCTTTCGGTCTTGACTGCAGACCTGCCACCTCATCATGATACTGCCTTGTGATCTGGACTCTCGGTTGGACCTTGCCACCATCTCCAGGGCTGTGCTGCTTGCCTTGCTTGGGTGCTGTGGGATGTGCCACGGCCAAAGCAGCCCCTGCCCTGCCAGGCACGGGGTGCCCTCTGCCCCAGGCTCCCCTCCTACTGGCGAGCAGGGCTGCTCCAGCTGCTCCCTGGCACTCAAACCGAGACAACTTCCCCCAGCAAGGAAAGTGGGACGGGAAGTGGGGTTGAGCGTTCTGCCAGGGACATGTAAGAGGTAATTTGATGTGTTTCTAATTTTCCTTTCACAAAAATTCATTAATAGTTAAGCTGGCAGCCTTTCCCCAAAGCGAAGCTGGGAAAGCTCTTTATTTACTTGTATGCCTTGAAAATAGGTAACTCTAACTATTCTAGCTCTAGTACCCATCTCTGAGTATTAGGAGATGAATTTTTCTTCCCTGATTGCCATCCCAGAATCTATCTGCTCAGTTCTGCAGAACGTTATCCTCCTGTGGAGTGCACCGACCTGTCTGTTTGCCCACTGATAGCAGGGTAGATGGATGGATCTCTACCCATCCACCTATTTCTAGATATCTTTGCATTTTTACATCTAACAAAGCTTGTTCTTAAGTTGTTGTTTAAAATAATGTTGTTAGAGAACTCGTGAAGAAGCTGCATCTGACTTGGACATTGCAGTTTTAAGATTAATGCTCGTAAATATAGATATAGTAATACATCTGTTTGGGACTGTGTTGATCACTGTTGAAACCCATCACAGCCATGGTATTTTCCTGTGACATTCAATGTATTTTCAAGACTTCCATGAGCTAAAAGTTCTGCGTTAATACAGGCTGGTGAGTGATGGAAGTTAAAGCAAACACAGAAGTTAATTCAGACCTTTAAAACTTCAGTGCTTTGATACCTGTGACAGAGAATGTTGTTCCCTCTCGGTAATGCAGACTCTCTGCAATATAGATCTAACTTTTTTTCCCTTTTGTTTATTTATTTCCTTTTTGTTGAAGTGGTTAAAAACCAATAGAGCAAAATGAAAGCTTTTGACTTCAGTGTCAGATGTAATTCAGCAAAGAAGGGAAATGTCAAAGCTACAATTACTGTGAAGAACTTAACTGTACTCATGGGGTCTTACCTATAGAGCAGGAGCTAAACACCAGGTTTCAGTCCTATATTTAATCTGTAATTCCTGTATTTGAGGAAGCAGCTCAGTTATAAAAGCATTGTTATAGTACAGTAGTGCTGTCAGTAGCTGTCTATACATAGATCACGGGAGATTCAAGCCACTTTTTTTTTTTTTTTTTTGATAGATGTAAGATACTGTTTGTATTCTATTCAGTGTTTGGAAATAAATCCAATGCTGAGCACTTCCTTTCTGTGTCACGGAGAAAACCCCTGCCAAGGAACATACCTCTCGCAGTTGTGAGTAGTCTGTGACTGGGCAGACTACTCCGAGTAGTACCTAAGGTCCAGCAAACCGGTTAACTTTGAGTGCAACACTGAATGATCAAGTCTGCAGTTAACCTTCTGCATACCTATGGGTAAATCACTTCACTGCTCTCTGGTTCTGGCTGCATTTTTCTTTCTAAGATTTGTCTGTACTGGAAGTCTTCTGAACTTGACAATCACTGTGTCATGCATCACAAAGCTGCTCCAATTGCACTTGGAAGCCCTAACTAATACTGGGGGCATAAGCGATATCTATTTATCCACAGGAGTTCTTAGTTTCATGAATCTCTCAAGCAAACCCCCCCACCCCCTGCCAGTAGCTGGGTCCCTCCTAACTTCTGCACCTATTTAAAAAAGAGTAATAATGCAGAAAGTAGATCCTTGCCTCTCCCTCCCAGATTCCTGGTCTTGCTTCTGTGACTAATAGTCATTAAAATGTCAGAGTTTCTCTGCAGGTAGAATAGTGTGGTAATGGTCTAAAAAAAACAGGGAAAAAATATAGGTTGAAAGGCAGTGGATAAATTTAAGTTCTGGCAAGAATCTGGATCTTGTCAATGTTTAAAATAACATACCATGACTTGGCAAGCTACCGCTGTCATTCATCCTTCTTCAGTTTCTTGTAAAACCAAACGGCAACGAACCACTTCAGGCCAAATCAGGCTCGTGCAGAGGAAGTGTTTGTGTCCCCCCATCATTAGGAACTACTAGAGGAAAGTACAAAGTAAGCACTTCTAACTACTAGAAGAAGAAAAACCCCAACAACTCAACATCTCATTTCTGTTTGCTTCTCTGTAACTCACAGGATTTCTTATATGCCCAACCACCTTTTGCTACTCTTGGAGGTTATCATTCCAAATAGGAGGCAAGCAGGCACTCGGAGGGAGAGGTGGTGGTGGGTGCCCAGTGACAATGCTGGCTGTAAGCTTGAGTCATTTAACAACCTAGTGAGCAACGAGCTACGTGACCTCAGAAAAAATAACCAAGCCAGTTTATGTTGGCAGCCAAGGAATACCTAATAATATGCAGCACTTGTTTTCATTACTGATAGTGCTTTTGGTGAGATGCTTGACGAGAAACAAAGCCACTAGTTTTATTTGAGTATTTTTTCTTTGTGCTCTAGGAATGGCTCTGGCAAGAGACATTGCTGTGGATGACGCAGATGCAGTCTGGAGAGGGAGGTAAGCACTAATGCTTTGTTTATAACGGACATGAAATAGACTTGAAGGAAGTTTAGTGGATTGCTGCTTTCAGGAGCCGAGTCTGATTCAATATGCAATGTCATGTGTTTTCCTCTAAGCATAAGTATCCCTGTTTATGCATTAAAACAATTCACATGCTTAAACTTCTTGATGAGTTGGAGCTTTTACATCCTGTATTTATCTCTGATGTTTAATGTTTCTGTTAATGTTTCTCAAGTTAAAATATTAAAAATTAATATCAGTCTTACATTTTTAACGTTTTTGAAGGGTAGCCCATGATATTTTGAAAGTGGTTCTCGGTATCAAGCCTTTGCTAGCATGTACACAGATGAGATTTATAAAGCAAGCCACCCATTTGTAGAAAGAAATAAAAAAAGAAAATCCTTCATTAAGGGTGCTTCTGTAGATACTTCGGTAGAGAAGGACAAAGCACAAGAGACAAAATGGAAGAGATTAATTCCCCAGATTGGTAGAGAAATTATAACCCTGTAATTTCTGTATGGAGTTACAAACTGTAATGGAACCCAGGGAGTTAATGCTTTTTTTCTCCGTGTTCTTAATGGCATTAGCTCCTGATGAATCAGGAAGCCAGATATTAGGCTGTGCAGTAGCTTTATCCAGGCTGAGAGTTTCACAATAACAGTGTTTGATTATATTTGTGAAATAATTTACTCATCAAACAGTGCTATTAAATGTAGGATGCCTTTACAGCACCGTTTCTATTGTTGTTTTCACATTCTATTTTGCTGGCAATAAATCATTTTGAAGCAATTCATTTTTTACACATTGAGAGATAGACAGCAGATCCTGAACTCAGCAGGTGACACATTAAATTCAGAGACATGTCAGTCACATTTAAAGCATATGGCTAACTCCTACAGCAGATCGCTCCAGCGGAAAAAACAGTTTCTGTGCAATTCTCTATTGATGTCAAGCTGAAATGGAATTTTATTTTCACCTAGATAAAGAACTCCTTATGAATATTCTTCGCTTTGTCCCATAGTAGTAATAAAAGTCTAGCTGGTATCTGCATGTAACGTACAGAGCTTGTACCTTGAAAGGCCGGTCTAGAACCTTTGATCAACATCATCTTAATTATACAATAATTGTATTTCCCAACTGGAAGATACAATGGACAAATGAAAATCAGTAGTGTTATCTCTTACTACTATAAAAAAAGTTAATGCTTCAGACGTCCCCCCCATTGCCATCCACCGGGACACAGGGAAGAAACATCTGAAGCCTTCAGGCTTCAGACTGAGGAAACGCAGGAGACTTGAACTAGCCTGGAGCTCTGCTCTCCTGCATATTGCAGCACTCGATGCTGAACTGGACTGATGCCTCCAGCTCTCAGGGCCAGGTTTGGTAGTAGGAAGTTTTTTTGATAAACCACACATAAATAAGACTATTTAATGAATTGGGAAAATGCCATCTAAGTTAAGCTCTCGCCAGCAAACTGTGATGCTCGCAGTTCTTAGCAGTTAAAGTTAGCTGCATCCTCATTTTAGGATGTTTGAGGAACCACTCCTGCTCCGTCGTGTGCAAGCCTGACTTAGAGTATTCGCTGTCTTTATGCTTTATGCAGCCAACTGGATTTTATATTTGAACTGTCCAAACCGGTTAATGTTAAGAGGTAATTTTGCACCTTGGCCTGCAGGGGTTGATAAGTAATGTCTGCAGTAATTGCCTGTGTTTCCTCTAAGTTTCTGCTGTCTCTCTGACTTAGTGTTAAAGTTTGGGCTGCAGAGGACTGTGCAACTCTGCAGATTTTCTCTGGATCTTTTGCATCTCAGCTAATAGTTTTAAAGGGAAACAGAGTATCACATGTTGCAGGGCATCTTTGCTGGTGTTTTTATGAGTATCAGGCAGAAATTCTGAACGTTGCTGAGAGGCAGCGTGTTGTGGTGATCAATTGCATCAAGGATGTTCAGATTTTTACTAGGCGATGTCCTGAGTATTTCCTTTGTTGTAGTTATGATTCTAGGGGGAATGTGCTTTTTTCTCTAATGCAGGCTCTCTGCCGCAAAATTTGCAATGAGTGGATTTCCTTGACGCTAGTCATTAAATTTGTCTATGAATGGGAGTAAAAATGGACACAGATGTGACAGATGTGACTTTCTAATTGACATTTATGGTGAAAGCTCTTCGTACATTTTGATACCAGAACCCCAGCAGTATTTCCCTTAAGTAACATGATGGCTCTTGTCAAACACTTCCCCGAAAGGTCAGTCACATAGACTATAGCTCTCGTTCTCCCCTGATAACTGCTGCTTCGCATTCCATCACCAGCTGACATTAGAGGGAAAGCAAGTACCACAGCCAGGAGACCTCCACTTCACCACTAAAAGATCCCCTTAAAAGAGTGGGGATGGGAGTTCTTGTGTCTGTTGTGTAAGACGTGACTCAAAGGATGGTGGCACAGCAGCCCTGCGACTGCTCTGTTTGCTGGATAGGCTTTTTGGCATATAATGCAACCTCCAGGCTGCTTTCCTTTATGCAGAGAATTATGCTGCCTTTCTTTACAATCCCTCCGATGTGCAGCATGTAATCTTTAGCCAGGTGGGATGGTAAAGGTGGCGTCACATGCTGATACTGTGCATTTCCTGGGGTGTCTTTCTAATGCTTTCAGTTAAAGCACATTGAGCACTAAGCATAAATTAGAAAAACGTGTTGGTATCTGTAATAATTCCTCTACGTATTAGGGTTTTTTACATATTATTTAAGTGTTAGACATACCTGCATGTGTATATTCTGCATGAATGTCTGTAGCCATCTTTTCCCATTCCTTCACGAAGCAGAACTGTGTAGGACCTGGGGGCAAATGGGAAGAGAAAGCAAGAAAGCTTCTTGTCACTAAGCACATTACATTATAAAGGAGGCTAAATATCTCTGTCTGAAAAATAGTCCACTTATGGACCTGAAGAAAAGCTTTCATAAATCTAATAGAGAGAAGTAAGAGATGTTACAGAACTGGACAATCTTCAGTCAAATGTCCAGAGAGCATGTAAAGCTGATGTGGTCAGGCAGGAGGTTCAAGGACATTCCTTAAGCAGAGTAAGGTACACGGGGAGATTTCTGACTGCAGACCTGAGAAGTGCGGATGGATGTGTCTATATCCAGTTTTTGTGATTTATGTTGACAGGACATATGATATCAATGCTGGGAATTATTTTCCCCTGACATAAAGGTCTCTCAATAATTGAAATTTGACCCAAATGTGAGGGATTGGTTGGGCTAGTTCAGTATTATCAAATTTTCCATAAATTTCTTGAATGGATTGACCTTTAGCATCTTTTTAAAACTCTAATGTTTCCCAGTGCATCTCTGCGATGGCCTAAATTTATATCTCTGTCCCTGTGTAAGAGGAGCTGGGGATTGAATGTGTGCTCATGCTTTTCTTCTCCTTCCCTTTATCTTCCCCAGTCAAGTTCTGGAAGCAATTGGTCATAGGTGAGAGTTTTCTTTCAACAAGGGAATTGGTGAGATTAGCTCCATCTAATGCGTTGTCATTTTCTGATTTAAAAAAATACCTGTATTTACTCTTGGAATCATTAAATTCCTGTGCTTTCTTTTTGGCAAAGATATTGATTTCCTTCCTCCCTTGTTTTTTTGCTCTGATGGTGTTTCCCTCTTAATTGATGCACGCCTCTTACACCATTTCAGTACAGCGCTGCTCATTTGTGGAGTTCATGGCACTCTCTCTCGTGGTCAAAATATTCAGTAGGTGTTTGTATTTGGATCAATAATGTCTCCCTCTGACTGCTGCTTTTCCATGAGTGTGTACATTGGCAGCTCACGTTGATCCTTGTAATTTTTTAGTGACCTTCTCTGGGGACCAGAAATATGAGTTTACTCTTTTTGGAAGTGGTAGTTAATGAAGTGACTGTCTTCCCCTTAAACTCTGATCATTGCTGGCTGCCATGGAAAATCTTTCACCCTCTGCATTTCTAAACAAGGAGGAATTGGCACTTTTGAGAACTTCCAAGCAGGTTTAATGCTGGTTCAGATTCACAGACATTGCCAGTATGCGCACTTTGGGGTTTCCTGGCTTCTTGAAACGTGTCTATGCACATGTTCTCTGTTAGCTTCTTGTGTACTGTTGACCTCTGCAGGTACCTTCCAACTCCACTTATTATTAATCTGGGACTCTCGTGATATCAGGGCAGTAGGAATGGTATGTCAACATCATTTATAATGAAATAGATGTATTGACTTTATCGATACTCAACACCGGATAGGTAATTGCATGAAAACACTGCGAAGCTAAGCCCAGAAAATGAGGACTTCACTTTAAATCTGTGCTTTAAGAGTAGCCTGGTTTAGAAGGCTGAAAACATCTATGAACCAAATCAGCTGGGGGAGACGACTGAATCAGAAACATGAGAGTTATAACGGAGCACTCTAACATTTTCTGTACGTGACAGTGTGTCTCTTAAGGGTTTATCCAAAGAGAAGTGCGTAGTGATTCACGTCTATTCTTTCTGGGAGTGTTCAGTGCAGTTCTTGTACATTTACATATTTGGAATTGTGGACAATGAAATACAAATGTTATTTCCCTGAGATTATATCAGTTTTCTATGTGGGGTTGTTGGTGTTTGGCAAACAGGCAGTAATACAGCTTTGCACAAATGTATGTGACAGCTGCTTTTATCTCTGAATATATCTATTAAAGTGGGTTTTAATAATTCGTTGATAGAAATATTTCTGGAAGTTAATGTTTGTGTGAGATTTATCTACCATATAGCTGTTTACTTTGGCAATACGCATCAACAGCTCTTTTCCCATTTCACTTCAGATCTTGAATTTAGGCTTTTTTGGTCATCGTTCCTATGAGAGAATGCTTCCTTTTGAAGTCCAAAGTTCCATGGTGAAGTTTAGATCAAAATAAATATACCTGGGTTAGAAAGCTGATCCTTCACGTTTGGTGAAATATGTCTTAACACAGGAAAAGGTCCTTCTGGAATAACTTGAGATTTATATGCTTACCAATACTCTGCTCTTGGTGGTGATTTTGCCCTCCAGGTTCACAAGGTGCTGGAGTTAAAATGGTGAATATCTAATTCTCTTAAGATACTTCTTGGTAGATCGTAAGTACTTTTTGCTTATTTCTATATCACTGAATCAGTAAATATTTTGGAAAAGATGGGCATAGATATTTTCAGACATTCTCTTTTCACTTTCATATTACAGTCTGCTTTACCATCTTTGCTGGCACTCTGGGTGGAAGATTAGAAATGGGTTCTTTCTTAATTGTATCCTAGAATGGCCTCATCTGCTCTACGAGAGTGTCTGTTGAGAGCAAGTGGCATTGGAGCACATCATTATCCATGACTATTTTTAATACCTGAAATCATTTAGCTACCATTTATTATTTTAGAGACAATTTTAAAGCTCCTTCTGAAAACAGCTGGGTCACTAGCACTGTATGAAGAATACAGGGGAAGGATATGTATGAAGAATAGGGAAATTGCGTTTTAGAAGTCTGTTATTTGCAAGCCAGTAAACCAACAGCCTGGCCCAAGCATCATTTATAGCTGGCATAAATTTCCCATTTCATTAGTAGCACATAATATAAGGAAAAAACAGACTTCACTGTTACAAAAACTTCTGTAGTTTGGCTAAAATTGCTTGTACAATTGCTGGACTTTAAATAAAGAAGAAAATTTAATGTATCTTTTTTGGTCAAGCAAGCTCTGCTAAGGGTCATGATGTATTTGATAATTGCCTTATTTGGCAAGAAATGATTAATAGCAGATTTATTTTCACTTTCTGTATTTTTCTAATTGGGGAAAAATATTCTCAGGGAAAAAAAAAATCTGTTTAAAGTATTAGTTGCTGCAACATACAGATTATTTTAGTCCTTAAACACAGACAAAACTTTGCTAAGCATATGGCAGGAGAGACCCGCTGCAGACATCACTGACTTTCAGCAGCATGTCCAGAAGGTTTTTCAGCAATCTATTTTAACTCTGTAAATCTCTTTTACAACTACTGTTGTGTGCTTATTATGAACTATGATACAGTTCTGATGGAACACAACTTTATTAGCTATAAACATTAGTTGCCTGCAATGTCCTCCTAGAGAAATAGGTTTTTTGCAAACCTAGGGGTTTTGTCCTCTTTTTTTTCCTCATATTTTTCCAGAGCCCCTTGAGTTGCTTGGAGAAACAAAGTGGTTTCTTGTGTCAGTGATCAAATGTCCACATAATTGATTTAGATCTTTGTTATTTTATCCTTTCTCTAGAATAGAATTGGGCAAGAGGATGAAAGGAAAAAAAGAGAATTTGATGGGTTTCTCCCTCTTGGTTTCTATGCAGGGTAATGACCCATTCCTTTAGTATTTTCAGTTGGAGTTTACTCTATTTCACATCTATTGAATATCAAAAGATGTTCAGATTACCTTCCTCAAATGCGCCAAGAGAAGTTGGCAACCATTATTTTAAGTTTAAATACTTGTCAACAAACTACTGTTTAGACAAGCCATTCATTTGTTGATAAGGTTTTTATATCAAACCAATGTACAATTAGTGTATTCTTGATTCTTATACTTTTGTTCTGACATTTTGTACTCCCGTAGATACAAAAATACTTCTTTCAAAGCGGCAAAAAATATTTTGCTCTGTTGTAAATCCATGCCAGCTTGCTTTTGTTTGTTGATTTTTCCAGTCTCTGAATAGAGTGTGGTTGTTTTCACTGTTTTCTTTTGTTGCTTGTTCTTTCTTTTGCTTTTATAACCTTTTTATGTGGGGCATTTGTATTTGCCTTGGAATTATGTGTCTCTTTTTTTCTCCCTTATCTGTTCTGTGTAGTATTGCTCCCATTTGTTCTGTGCTACATATTGGGTTTGTTTTTTCATCTCACATATTCCATCTTCCTCCCAGACACTTCTTATCCTATTAAGAATAGATAAATAAAGGCTTGTGTTACATTAGTATACTATGGTAGAACTTTTTTTGTGATATGGTCAAAGTTACTCCATAGCAAGGACTATAACTAAATCTTTTCTCCATACCCTAATAAATCCTTCTCTAATGTACAACAGCAGAACTAGGTGCAAGTCAGAGTGAGACTGCTTGCCAAATTGGAAGTGAATTTCACAGTATCACTCTTGCATCATAGGGTTTAAAGGATGGGTTCATCCATCTGATAAGTTTGAAGCAGTGTTGTGAAAAATGTTACTGGTTGTTTGCTGATAAATTTGGGGGGAAAATAACAGAAAAACAAAAAAGCAGACACCATCATCAGTGCATTCTTAGTTTTCATCTCGCTTGCTGAATGGAAATTTTATAAACCTGATAGATGGGGGGAAATACCAATATAAGAAAAAGTATACAGTGCCTTATTCAATAAAAGTAGTAGTGTTTTAGGATGATGGCTTGGTTTCTTGGCAATTAAACATGGCCGAGCAAAAAATTTGTTCCTTAACTAGAAAGGGAAATTAAAATATCAAGCAGAACCCTAATGAGAAACACACATTTAATTAAACTGCAAGTCTTCAGGGAAAGAGACCATTTTGTTCATGTTTGGATCGGTTCTTAGCTCAGCTGAATCATGACCAACGATCCTAGTTTGCTACTGCAATGCCTCCAGTGATGAACTTGGTCATAAATAAAATATTTATGTGCGTGTGTGTTAGATGTCCCAAATGTCTGGAACTGCCAAGAAGAGAGGGCAGTGACAGCTCCTTTTCTGTGTCTCTGAACATAACAAAATCTCCTTCTGACTCCCCAGCTTATCACTTCACTCCAGAGATCGAGGAGGTGTTAAACTCCTGCCCTGAATGTAATTGCAAGTGTGGACAGGCTTACAGGTGTGTAAGTGAGGACAGAAATACACATATATATACACCCCGGAGCAGAGCTTCATTCTGTCACATATGACCACCCGGAATCAAACAGGTCTTTTTAGTCTCCTTCTTAGTCCCCTTAAGGCAAATTATCTTCCATTAATCTAAGTCGTGCTCCATTTAGAGCATTGCTGGTATTCTGGTAATTTGTGTTGGTTTGGTTTTTTTAAGGTCTCCCTGTCATCTGCACACTGCAAGATTTTCTAGGTCACTGAAATTTTCTTCTGAGGGTCAAAAAAAAAAAAAAAATCAGAACTTGCATATGCTTTATAGTTCTGACTCTCACATCTTATGGGAAGGCTTGATAATAGAGTTCTGGTTGGCTAATTAGGCTGCGGACCAGTAAGAACAGCTGGGAGTAGTGCTGTAGCCCCTGTGCAAACTCCTCCTCTGTTTCCTGAGAAACCCATTTTGTTCACTAAGTCTCAAAACCAGGAGCTCCAAAGCAACAATTTAAAGCATCCATTGCTCATGTGGAGCTGTTGCATGCAACCAGTTATCTGAGTACCAGTGTTGTAGCTCTGTTGTACCTAAGATCTACTGGAGTAAAGCTGGGCAGGCACGTTAGAAATTGAGACAGGTGGTGGGGAGATATTACACTTATGGTATGATAGATCTCACAGTTCTCTGCAGACCTCATTTTGTCCTCAGTTACCATTTCCCCTGCCAATATCTACTCCTGAAAGTGAGAATTATGGGTGAGAGAAGAAAAAGAATTAGAGTGTACTCCCATCTGCTGAATTTGTTTCTCCTACAACTTTGCTATAGCTAAAGCAATTGTCAGTTGAACTCGTTCATTGCTTTGGTACAAAGAAGGAAATGGATTAATCTGAGCTTTTTAAGGGCAGAATTTGATCACTAGGTGTATTGATCTATATATTGAGCTTACTCAAGGGGAAGTGTTTGTCAAGCGGGTTGTTATTTTGGTAGGATTGTAAGACACACTTTAAAGGATCATATGCAGCAGATTGCTGCTTACATATATATAAAAAATAATATAGAATTGTAGGATGAGATGAAAGTTTTAACTCAAATCTCCAGAAGGCATGACAGTTTTTAGCACACTTTCTTAGTGAAAGAAGCACACTGCACTGTTTTCCTCTGAGAATGATGAATAAGGACTACCACTTACTGGCTGTTGAATACAAGCGCGTCTGATCTGGTTGTAAAAGGGATATACTAATCACTTCTGTTCTATAAAATATCTGAGTGTCGTTTCTTGGACAGTGTGTAGTCTGAAACAGTGTTCACAAAACACTGTCCTGGTTTCCTTGTTGTGCTGTCCACAGCCCTTTGAAGACAAAGGAAGTGCTTTATTTGTTTTAATGGTTTGTCAAGAAGCTAGTTTATGGCCACTACCCTAATACCTGTGATTTGCCCTACGTGACTTGAACTAACCTCATCAACCAAAAATCTAGTTCTTGCTCCAGCAGCTGTTAGAGGAGCAAAGCGGAACATATTTACCTTCCCCTGGGTCAGAGAATGCCAGCTCAGGTCTGCCTCACTTAGAGCTGGTGCTGCCATCAAGGGCTTTTCAGCCGTTCTGTTTTCATCTGCCTGAAATTTACTTGAAATTTGACAGCAGTATTATGCATCTTAATTTTTCAAAGCTACTTAAAGTGGTTCTGGACAACGAGCTTAGGAAGTTGGCAGTCCATCTTTGCTTGGGCATAATCTGCTTGTTCATTTGGCTGTGTAATCCCAAAATGCTTTTTCTAACAGCTCTGAGTTGAGAAAAATCACATGGGTTATCCTGTAAAACTAAATCCAGAGAGGTAAAGTCCTGCCCTTGAATTCATAGCTCATCTAGTTCTATTCCTATAGTTAATTCACTTACCTGTCACTGCCATCAGAAAAAGCAGGCCCGTGAGCCTTCTCTCTGCAGGTGAGTTCTGCACCGTTGCGGTGATGCAGGGAAGAAACAAATACTGGGAATTCAGTTATGGCTGTGCAAGTCTGAGGAAGGTTTCATATGCCCTCCATGTCCCTAAATTAGTAGATGGCAATAAATGCAAAGCAGGTTACTGAAGTCTAATTGATATTTCTACTACCATCCATTGAGGTAGGCAAAGTACATTATTTTCCTGCCGCTGACACATAAAGGTCACTTGCAGGAGTCACTGACTCAAGAAGTAGTGCCATCACTAATGGAAAGAACAGAGGCTGCTACTTGGGCGTATTTTTAATAGCTTTCCTCAAATTCCATATGCAGCTGCAATTTCATTACTTATTCTCAGCTTCTGAATCTCCAGTGCCATTTCTGGAGGCAGATAAGGATTTTCAGAAACAAAGCTTAAGGCCGAGTGGACACGTTTGCAGATGCCGATTTCTCCAACAAAGTGCCATTTGAACTTTCCAGGCAAGTTTCAGTATTTGGTAGTAGCAAGACCCTGTATAGAACAAAACAGTAGTTAATGAGGTCTGGTTTTCATTCCTCTGTCTTTATATGGCACCCCATGGATCGAAATATTTGATATATTATTAAACATATAAAACTGACAGTGATATTCAAGCTCAGTAATTATAAAACACCCGCTTATCGCTACACAGCTCTAAGTCTGTAGCAGGATAAACACTTAAGAGACTCTTTCATCTTCAACAGAACAGGCAATTTAATTTCAATCTTGTATGATACATTTTCCTACCCATGGCGTACCAAAATGCTTTACAAAACAAATAAATAGCAGAGTGAATATATGGACAAACAGCAATTGATACCATGTTCAGCAAAGCTAAATGTCTGTTTCACTCCAAAGGTGGATAAAATTCTTCTTGTTTAGGCTTAAATTGAAAATAGAAAACTCATGGATTTCACTTCTCTGTGGTTGACTTTGAGCTATTCCTTCTTACTACAGCACGTAATGGTTCAAATTTTTTTGCAGAGTTGGAGACTTAAAGATACAAAGAACAGAAATCAAAAGGCTAATAGCTTGATAGCTGGTTATATTACATTACAGTGCTAAAATTGTTCATGGCAACTATTAAGTTAACAACTTGAAATATACTATAAATGAAACCATAAAAACCTGTACCACATTCACCAACAGGAAAAAAGGACTGCGTTATTGAGGCATATTGTCCACCATTATTTACTCTCATCTCTTTCTTCAGAGACTGGGGGTTTCTCGTGTAAGTTTTAATCCCTTCAAAGCGTAACTGGATATTCATCTTCCATGTAGTCAGCTGCAAAGCAAAAGGGAAGCCTGTGGGTACAGGTAGGAGTGCTATTGGCTGAGATACAGACACGGTCATGAATCGTCGCTTAGAGAACAGACTGGTTGCAGCAAAATACGCTGGAAGGGAGGAAAGACCAACCTCAGATATATTCATGCAGCTGTAGGTACCGTAAGTTGGAGGGAAAAGTCATAAGCCCATGCAGGTTTGCTAGATGTGGATGTAATTTCAGAAGATCTGGTTGTTACCTTTATATGAAGAATGAACAAACTGTGCCAGAAGAAACAGTTCTGCCTCTAGCAGGTTGGTTTGCTGGACATGGAGAACCACAGGCTTACGAGAGCAGCCCTGCTGGCAGATGGGCAGCACGGCACAGGCCGTGAATTGTTATTGCTGTTGTGTGGATGCAAAAATATGCAAGCCTGCCTTTAAAACCAAGGCTTTACAAGTATGCAGGGCACGAACATCCTTGATTTAAAAAAAATAATATTCTCAGTGTGCCATCCTCAGAGAAAAAGGTACCGCTTGGTAAATTAACAAAACAACCAAATCTGGCATGCTTACCACACAAATACTGGGGGTTTTCCCCCCCATAATTTTTGCAACACCCTTTGCTATGAAGGGGCTCACATCAATTGAGAGCCTAGTTCTCGGTGACTTTCAGGTGGCACCCAAAATACAGAGCTTGATTGTTACTGAACTGTTATAACTGATGAAGGGGATTTTTTTGATACCTTGATCAACCAGGGACCTAAGCCAAACCCTACATTAAAGTTATTGAATTTCATGTTATTTTTATTTGAAACCGCACAAACCAGAGCATTTTTTATTTGATTGCGTTATGAAACCTTAAACTAGCTCCTCTGTTGGCCAAGCATGTACAGCACACCATGGGGGGAAAAAAGGCTCAAAGGGAGTATATTGCTGATTTGTATCTGTATTTCAAATAGAGATTACCACTCTCCTTTTGAAATACGGCACACATGTGAAATAAGAAACACTGCTAACACTTTATTGCTTTGTTTTGGCACTGACCTTAGTGTAACACCCCGTATACCAGCGCCGTTGGGTCATCCGCACTCTGGTGTTTTCACTGCCGTTCAGCATCTGATGGGCAATTGTATAGCAGTCCTAAAACTGTGATGGAAAAATGACCTAAGCTTTATATAAAATTTCAAATGGTGTCACCCTTCCGTGTCTGAGGCCGTCTGAATTTTTGGCGAGGTGCTTTGTTTGTCTAGAAGTCATTGTGACTATTTTGACAAAGGTTTCCTGGAAAGGAGTAACTGTAAATTGACCCAGGCATTAAAGATTGAAACTGTTGGAAAATTATTAATATAGTAATTTTATTAAGGAGCTTCTACCCACTCAGCACTATCTGTAGTATCTCTTCAGAACAAAATGAAAGTACCTTTTTAAAAACAAATAATAGGAGAAAGTTGAACCCTTTGCAAGGAAACAATATCTCACCTGACAACTGAGAGATGTGCGGTGTCATACTCTGAACGCTGTCAAGTACAATCACTTACTCTTTGTCACTAGTTAAAATACTTTGAAAGCTACTGTGGTTCACATAAAAGGTAAGGACATGGAAATAAAATAATTAGTAAACAGGATTTGATCTGTGCTGGCACCAGAAGCACCACCCTATTGCTATGACAGGTCTTGTAAATTTATTTAGCTGTCCTTTAAATTCTAAAATGACAACTTGTGATTTTAGATGCCCAGCTAAATTACCCAGAGATGGATGCTGAAGTGTCTTGTGTCTTTAACGATACCTACTCTGTTCTTCTGTAACATCACTCCTCATTTTGACACCTTAAATCCTACTGAGACAATGAAAAAACTGCACACCACTGTCCAGTGCTATAAATATTTGTGACGACTCTCCTGGAATTGTTTCTCTCCTGTACTGAATTTCTAAACTCTGCCAGCCTGATTTATGGGTCCTGACTTCTGCAAGTGCCTACAGTGGCCTAAACTGTGGTTACAACACCAGTTTCTATTTTATGCTATATTATATATGAAAGCAAACTGTTGTTTAAGGCAAATCGGAACCGGATCGGACACCATTTGCTGTCAGTATTGATAGTTTTCTAACAGATTGTCAGTGTGAATTGAGGTTCCCTAATGGGGATCAACTAGACAGCGTTGTGTGGTACGAGAAGCAAACATATTCAAGCAAGCATCTTCAAGTTCTAGGAATAAAATACAAGGCAAAATGTGATCATGCCAGTGATATACTGAATGATAGTGATGGCAGGATGTGCCATTTCTAAACCATTCTTGAGGAAAAAAATATATATATATTATTTTTACACTACCTACCATGTTCATGGTAATATGAACTGCTCTGCAGGATAATTTCCTATAAAACCAGTTTCACTACATTAATTTTTAAAATGATTATTGTTCATTTTTGAAATGAAGTATGTCTTAGATTACATCTCAGCCTTTCTGTCCTGGCGTTCAGATCCTGGCATATAGCTTTTATAGCATTACTGTTGTATGTATTAATCAATGATGTATTTTAAAAAGCATTTAATACATTAATTCTTTATTTTTCATCAAGTAATTTCCTGGAGCGATGATTGTCTAAGCACCTCAGCAATAACAGTAGCACTACACAGTAATTAATACTGCATAAGAGGTCAGATTAGCTGATATTATTCCTTCTTGTTTTGGAGTTTTCTAAATATTTTATGAGTTTCAACTTTGCAATGTTTGAAGTAATCTGTCTGTAATATTCCATATTGCATTCTCTGTGAAACTGTACTTGTCTTCCAAGAAGTTCAGTGAATTTTAAGTAGGGAGGAAGTATTATATCTGTTTCATCTGTTAAAGTAAGGTGCAGAGAAAAGTTTGTGCTGGTTTTTGTGGGTTTGTTGGTTGGGGTTTTTATTTAATCCTGAAAATAAGATGAGTCAGGAGGGTTTTTTTTAATATATGGATTTAGGATTAAAAGTCTTGAATTGAAGGCAAGTACCACTCAGGCTTTTGTGACCCTTCCTGACATCCCAGAACTGGAACCATCTTACCCTTGGCTTTTGTGGAGCCTCAGAATAAAGAGTGGTTTCTAATAACAGCAAGTATAGAAGTAAGAAGGGAGTTTTCTGTTATCAAAGAAACAAAGCTCTGGCAGATAAGATCTGTACAAATGCAAGCCCCCACCGTCTGTAACTAAATAGTAGGAGTAGTCTGAAAATGGCCTCACAAAAAATGGGATCCCTGCAGAGTTTCTACCTGCTGGTACTTGGAATTTTGTTTAGAAAACATGTTTTTGGTATTATATGGAATTGACTTTTCAACACCATCAGTACTGTAATTTTAAGTGAAACGATCACTAAAATGTAGATGACCTACATATTTAAAGCTTCTAGCCAGCACGAGGGGGGGTATATGTCAATAGGAAATAATAATGTATCCTAACTAGTAAACATAGCAACAAAAAATAGCCTGCAAAAGCAGAGTCATTAATTTAATACTACACACTCCTTTATTGGCTGTTAGTGTATTTAATTGCTGCCATTTATAAATCGGTGGTGAAGAATTAAAAATCTAATCTCACCTTTTTATTTCTGGTAATGCCCTTTATAAAGGGCGATACAGCGTTAGGTTGTTACTGCGTAAAGTGGTCCTTCCCTGCAGGTGGGAAGTACCACACCAAAGGATTTGCACTGGTCAGAAGAAGCTTTCTTCCAAGAATTACAAACAATAGAAAAAAGATGAGGAAAAGGAAGGAAGCTAAGAGCTCAACTTTCTAACCTTTATCACCTCCTTTTCATAGTTATTTTTTCAGTTCCCCTGAATGTAATGAAGATAAAAGCCTAGCAGAGGTGGTTGTTCTTTGTTTGTTTGGGTTGCTTGTTGTTGTTTCTTTTTTAATACAGGAAGAAATCACCTTGGTTCAGAATCAATACTTATCGCTGCTGGATTCAAATGTCTGATTTCTTGTAGTGAACTGTATTTTCTTAATCGCGAGTCTAAATGCCTCGCTGCCAAAAATATGCACGATGGGCACAGTGCAGCTTGACAGGAGCTGCATTATAAGATATGTAAATGACTGTGCACTTAAGAGAAAAGGTGCCCTTTAATTATTTGTATTGATTACAAAAGCACATCCTACCAGGCAGGGACCAGAACGTTGCTTCTATGTGCTGTCCTGTTATTTCCAGAAACTTTTCATTGCTTGCCTTTACATTGACATGGGGTCAGGATTCAGTGGAGTCAGAGCAGAATGCCACTTTTGTCTGATTCTTTTGGTCTATGTCCTGTTAACTGGGTGAGAAAAACCAGTGTCTATTCTGTTTTTAAATTCATGGCAGTATGACAGTCTCAAATTAGTCCTTTTTTAACTCGTGACATTAATGGTTTTTTTAGTGTATGCATCCCATGACATAACTGGGGAATATGTTCCATTGAGTATGGTATCCCTTACCTAAATTTTTCAAACTGATTGGTTTGGGAGTTGTTCTGTGGTTTTGGTTTTTTGGTTTGGTTGTTTTTTGGTGTGGGCTGTTTCGTTTTTTTGTTCAGTTTAGTTTGGTTCTTTTTTGGTTTGGGTTGTTTGTTGGTTTGGTGGGTTTTTTTTAATTTATAGAAGTTTTTAATGTTCTAATTAAGTTCTCTGAATACGCAATTATATTTCAAAAACTTGTGTCCTGGAAAGGTCATTTCCTATTAAATTCTCTAGCAATTTCTGTTGTCTGTGAAGTAATTCTTACTGTGTTGCTAAGGAAAGCAAAGAAGATGCGTGGTCTTCAAGTGTAGCCAGGTGTGCCTTTAAGAGCAGAGAGTGGTGCTAGTTTGCAGTAACTACAGATGTGCTTCAGGGTCATACAAAATACTCAGCACTTAATTGCCACTGCCTCTCTAGAAGTGCAGGAAGTATTACACATACAAGGAAAAAAAATGTATTTCATTTTCCAGCATTGGAAAAGATGTTTTGCGAACCCCACAACAGCACTGGTGCACACTGACTTGCAGGGAATCAACTAAAGCCATCAAAATATTCAGACAAATATTGACAACTGGCTGTGTAAACTGAGTGTTTGCTCTGCGCACTACAAATAAAAAGTTACCACATCCCGTTTCCTGACCCCGTACACATGATGCCACCTGCTGAACTGCTTGTTGCCTTTCCTGGATAGCGAGGAGGACTGGGGGGGACTGGAGCTCTTTAACTGCACTATTTTCTGTCAGATGTGTAGCAGGATGTGTGTCCGTATGCTTACATACACGTCTATACCCAGTACATAACCAAGTGAAATACCCATCATTACTGCAAGGGTCCAGTGTTTCTTGTTGAAGGGAAACCATAAATCAAGGAATTTTCTCTTTTTGGGTGCTACTCTTTGCAGTGCAGCATCCTGAATATGATTAGCCCATCAACCCACAGAGGTATTTGACCAAGAAGGTTTCTTTTTCTCCCTGGCATTTTTGCCAATGTGAGTGCAGTTCTGAATGGCTTGTCTGTTCGTGGTTGCAAATGAGGTGCTGTAAGGAAAAAAGGGAATGTGAAAAGGAAAAGCTAAAATAAAAAACTGGAAACAGCAGAAATCTTGACTGTGTTATTAGCAGTCTAACACCCTTGTTGAACATATAATTATGCTACTGAAACTTTTTTGGTATACTTCATAGGTAACAAGGTAATTACGGAGAACTTCTTTGAAAAGAATTTTGGTTTTCCCCCACTTTTCTCATCTCTTTGTGGGTTCTGCTTATGCTTCCCAGTGCTTTACACTCATAAGAGCTGAAAGGTCATTGTGTTTAAACATAACAGGGTGCATTTGCCAGAGCAATATAGCCATGGCAGAATGTTGATGGGCAGCTTGTCCAGGGCAATGCATCGTATCCTCTTCCAGCAGGGCAGAATGGCAGGCACCCTTCACTAACCTCATTTACTCTGACACCTTGCTGGAGTGGCGACCGCAGAACTGGGCAATGGTGTAGTCCTTGTGACCTCAGGTGGTGAAATAATTTCTGGAGTTGTTTTTTAATGGGTTTTTGTTGTTGTTTGTTTGTTTGTTTCAGAAAATAAATAATACTTCTCCCTCCTAAGATATTAGCTGTGAAGAGAATAATCAAAATCCCTCTCTGATCCAAGCATTACGAGATTGAAATACATAGTTAGACCATTAAAGACATGCAGGTAATGAGTTAGAATTGTTAGTGTGTCTCCATGAGATCAAGGGTCAGCTCACTCAGGGAGCTCCCTCTTCTGCACACTCAAGAGCCCAGGTTTTGTAGGACTCTCCATCCTGTAGCACGGTCTTCTAAATAACAGCATCTATTATCACTGTGATCTGACTCTTCAGGCTCCTCGCTGCTGTTGGCTTATTGACCTTCAGATGCCCATTTCCTTCCTACTGTGTGCTCCCAGCTCCACTCCCCTCCTTCTGCCCTATCTCTGCAGGCAGGGGTGCAAGCCCTGGATCTAACCCAGATGCCCAGCAAGTGATGGCTTGGCTGGGGCTGTGCCAGACCGGAGACTCTTGTTTTAGGGAGAGGAGTGCACAACTTAAGGCAACTTACCAGAGGACGGCAGGTTGCTGTGCGTCACTGCTGCCATGATACCAACTCCAGGGCAGGCTGCTGCACTTTGTGCTAAGTGCCGGGTAGGTAGTGAGCAGCAGTTTGACTCTAATGTAGGTAAGAGGGAGCGATCGGATGGTTACCAGGGTGTGGCTGAGGAGGGCTAGGTCAGTACTAGGTGGTCCTGTGTTGCACAGTCAGTGGCTTGAACAGCCAAGTCTGCTGGGGGTGGGAGGCACACTCAACTGCACTGCTTGTCTGCTGCAGGAGAAGGTATCATATGAGCAGTGACCGAACTGGTGCCAGTCTGCTGGGCTGCTGTTCCTAACACTTGTCATTTGTCCTGGTGCATGACCTTGGCTAAATCTCTTAATCTGCATATACTTTGCTTTCCCTCTCTGTGAAATCTGGGTAATGCTATCAAATTGCTTGGGAAGCACTCTTAAGATCTACTCATAAGTAGGCAATATGAGAGTCAGATTTTACTCCTTCATCACTGATTTGCTTTCCTGTCAGTCGTTACATCTCACTTCGGGGCTCGCTTTCTTCTCTGTGACTTTGAAGTTAATTGCTTTACTGATGTCTTGCGTTTGCGTGGCTGTAACTTTGGATGTCAGTGCATACCCCATGTCTAAATGTAAATAAAAGCTTACTGACTTTCTTCCAAGTGTTTGTTGTCTGCCAAAGGACTTTTAATAAACTTTTTAGTGATTACCATTACTAATTTTCACTACAAAATAGAGCAAGGGAACACTGAAATATTCTGTTGGAGTGTCTGTTTACATTTTAAAATACGCCTGCATTTTGTTTTCTTCTGAACTGTCATGCAAAGTGATGAACAGTCTTGTCCTGATAGTTTTAAATGAACTGTTCACATATTTAGTGTGTTAATGACATAAATATGGGCTTTGTCAGGTTGGCTTCTGCCGGACAAAGCCCATTAAAATTTAGATCTTTTGCTACACGGAGATGACATTCATTTCATACTGATAATGACTGAAGTCACCAGGGGCAATATTTAAACACTTGCAAAATGATAGATTTAACCTGAATCTATCCAACCTTTTGTAATACAGATGATACTGTGTCGTGGGTCTTTGCTGGTGGTTGCTTTTGTGTGTGTGGCTTTGTTTTGCGGGTGGTGGTTGTTGCGAGTTTGTTATTTTTATCTGGGGAGGGTGTTTGTTTGTTGTGGTTTTTTTGTTTGTTGTTTTGTTGTGAGGTTTTTTGTGTTGACATTTCTTTTTTTGGAAGGACTGTTGTCACCTGCAATTACCAAAGAACATGCTAAGGAACTTTTTTCCATAAACCTGATAAGAATGTAGACACCTACCTTCTATGCTTAATTTTAGCCTAAAACTAGTTTGTACGTCTCATGGAAAAATAGAGGTCTGCAGCTCAAGTGCTGACACATCCTTAACTATAGCATTGCTGCTAGGCGCTGCTATAATACAGTACATATTTCTTTGTGAAAGAACTGAAAGCTGCAATAATAAAGCTTAACTTTATGGTATCGAAATGCGCTGTGGTTGTACCTCCAGGGAGAAAAACAATTAGAGAAAGACAATCTACCTAAATAGTCTGGGAAACTGAATTGCTCTGTCTATGCTTCATTACCCTCCCTCTTTCTCATCTCACACTTTCCACAAATAGCATGATTATGTTTACCTGACATCTTCATGCTTCCCTGCTGAGCTGGCTGAGGCGGCCTTGCAGCTGAGATCGGCAATGCTTTCTATGGGGAACAACTTATATTTTTTTATTCAAAGGGTCTGATTCTTAAGTCATTTCAGCCAGGAGCCTCACAGTATCCCTGAACTCAGAATACATGAAATGCCACTGGGCGATCTTAAAAAATGACCCTTGGCAATAACAAGCACCAGCATGCTGACACTATGTTGGTCCATCCTTAGTTGCTTGATAGAAAGGCATGGTCTGAGATACTGAAAATAAACTTGGTAACCTTTGTAACGGGTAGAAAGCCTGATAATTTTTTCTGGAAGGTGCCTCTGAGCACTGAAACAATAGCCCCTAAGAGTGGCACGGAAACAAAATGCCCTTTACAGATAAAAGCCTTAATACAAAGGAAAAAGATCTGGAATAAGGCATGCGGTGGAAGTTCTGAAATGGCTGTTCAGTGGCTCCCTTGGAGAACTGAATCATAAATCCAGAACAGCAAAAAGACTTGAGATATATACAGGCTGCCCCTATAATGAACAGATATTTTATTTTACAGACTTCTCAGGTAATGGAGAAGAATTCAGCACTTTCTTGTTCTGAGTTGCCAAGTTATAAATCTGAATAACTTAAACTATAGATAATTGGACACAATTCCTCAAATTAGAAACCAATATTACATGTGAGAATTAATGACATTTCATTATGCATTACTGTCTACATTAATAAACTATGACTGTATTAGTCTTAGCAGCAGCGTACAAGCCTCTTTCTCTTGTAGCCCCTGGGATCTTGCTCTAAATCTAGGTTTAATCTAGTGCTGTATGAGCTGCAGAATAACTGAACTGGAATTCATTTGGATGTTAGTTTGAAGCGCTCAAGAGTGCTCAGTCAAAACACTAGCATGTCATATGTCGAAACCTGTCTATCTACATGTAGACTCAGTCTAAATAATGAACCTGAGTACCAGTAGCCTAAACCCCCGCTACTGCTTTTGGCTTCCTAACATTTAGAAAGACGTTGGCTGGAACAAGGACTTGGCATTTTTCCTTTCTGCCTTTGAGTCTTACGATGAATGTGACCTGAACCTGCTCTTCAGGTGACAAAAGCTTCATCTGGTGTCACAATCCCAAATAACTAGAATTTAATCTTTGTTCTGCATTTTACAAAATGTCATCAAATGGAGAGTGTGGAATTAATAGGCACCCTGGCTTTTCTGCCCTTTCACTTTTTCTTGCTTGTTACAGTTAAAAGCACTTTAGTAATACAGTGACTAGGCAGCTGTCCTGAACTTTCCTTAAAACATGCACTGTGTCGAAATCTGCAGGCCTTTTTTTGTTTGTTTCCCTTTCTGACCGCCTCTGAACTTCTGCTCTGCCATCTCAAAGCTGAAAGCTCCTGCAAAGTTACAGGATGCTGATGTTATTGGCTCCCAAACTTGGATTTGTTAGCAGACCTGCATTAATAATTTTGTGTCGCATTATTATTGGAAAAGGGCAAAACCAGGCAGATACCTTACAAGTTCCTATCTCAGAGTACTCTGGAATTCGTTTGTTTTAGGATAAACGCTGCAGGACCGAGGGAGCATGGTGGTCTTGATTTCAGACAATGACAATGGCAGCATGGTTCCCACCCCCAAAAAACTCATAAGGAAGAATGTCTCAGCAGAGCTGGAAGTATCAGCAAGATAGTTACGATTCATTTCATGTGCAATGACCGCAGCCAGACATTGACCCCCTGCATGCGTTGCAGCAAGGAAGGGAAGGGTAGCTATGGCAATACGATAAACCAATGTCACACAACTTCATCTCAGTCAGTAACAATACAGGGAGGGCAACAGACTTTATGTTACACTGATCTGGGCGCAGATCCTTCAGTCACTAATACAAGTAAAGCATTTAACAGAAAAGAGTATTACTGCCTTTTATATTTTAATGCGTTTGTATAACTGTGTAACTTAGACAAATACCGATTAATAGCTTTCTATAAACAGTACAAAACAGCGGAAGAGGTCGGAGTGTCAGCTGCGATCTGTGTGTCTGTGGCGTCTCTCTTCTTAGTGCTGCCACGAACAATAACGGCCGGTTATGGTTGCAGTGGGGTTCATGCCAGCTAGCTTCACCTGGAACGCGGTGACTCTCTGGACTTACGCCCTGTCTCCTGGCCGCATATTTTGCCTCCTAGTGCCAAGAAAGTATTGATAGGAGCCAGCACTGTCATTCACAGATTACCTTAGATCTTGGACGCAAGCCACTTGATCTTGTTGGCAGTTCCTCTGCTTTTTTCCAGTGCGGTGCAGGTTTGCCAATGCAGACTGTGGCCAGAGGGGTTTTTTGTTCTCTGGTGGAGGTTCTTTCAAAAGTTACCTCACTTCGATTGTGGAATTTGATGGCATTGAATTTATTGAAACTTCCTATTATCTGCTGAAAATGAAGGTTTAGAAGTGCTCTCAAGTCAAATACAGACTGCAGAGATCTTCGTAAATTGACTTTAAGTTGCAAGTGAGCCTTAACAAATGTGGGTCTCTCAACTAGTCATGGAGTCATCAGCTGAGGCCCTAGACCTGAAAGTGGGAGGGTGAGCACTGTGCAGAGGTACGACCTAGCTCCAAAACAACCACCTCTAGAACTGGAAACCATATGGCTGCCTTCGCAGGGTGCTTTGCTGACCCAGTTAGTTCTGGCAGAAGGCAGCACTGATGTAACTTTGCTGCTTTTAGAAACCAAGCTGACCCTCCTGTGTAGTGAAGCGCTCTGCCAAGTGGCTGTATCAGGTCATTCAGAACTAGCTCGAAGGTTTCTGTTGCAGCACAGTTCCAGCACAGTGCTAGGCCTACCTGGAGAGCCCTTCCTGAAGGCATGCGCTGTGTGCTGAACTAGGGATGGGTCAGATGCAGTCACTATTTCTTGGGTTTCTATTGCTATTAGTAACAAATTGGGGGAGGGAGAAGGAAGCACACTTTGCCAACCCTGTTGCTTGAGAAATAACAATAAACAAGTCCATTATTAATAACCCAGTGTAAACCTCTTCTGCAGTAAATATGTAAGGTCAGCTTCGATGGGTGTCAGTCTGCCTCGTCCCATTGATTAAAATAATAGTGCAGTGATTTATACCTCTGTTGTCTCAGCACACTTGCCCTTGTAAGTAGCCTGTGATACAATAAGACAAATAAATAAAAATAAAAGTACAAATGCTGTACTATATAGATGTTGCTTAAATAATTCATTATAGCTGGAAGGGTAGAAGTAAATACAAAGAAAAATGCTTGCCTTTTGATATATGAACTAGAGCAAAGTCCCTTATTTTTTGCAGGCTGGGGTAGCTCGCATTTTCTTTCTACGTACTCCTCAAGAACTTGTACAAGTGCACAACTCTTTAGGGTCTCATTTATGTGGTGAAGCTGCCATAGTCCCATAGATCTTAACAGTGTTCACACCTCCTAGCACTGAAACAAACGTGGCCACGCACGATACAAAACTGCAGTTCATTTGTTACGTTGGAGAACTGCTCTGTGCCGTTAATCCCCGGTCTGGCTGCTTGCTGATGGCTCCCTGCTGTCCCGGGGCTCAGCTTGCCTAAGCGCCGGGCTAGAACTGCACTGCAGCTGCATCACCAGTGGGACCCGTGCACCTGAGTTGGGCAGTTTTCACTGCATGGCTTTTAAGCACCATGTAGACAATGCTGAAGGGTTAGTGTTTATTAGAGTAGTAAATTGGAGGGGGTGCAGATACACCAATTAATAGCCTGTGTTTATGTGCACCCCCTTTTTAGAGATGAATGGCTCAGCTAAAAGCAAACTGATCATCTGCATAGCACTGCTGTTTCCAGTAGGTGAGAAAGACCATCTACTAAAAAAAAAAAAATAATAAATAGTAATTTATGCCCTTGTAAAAATAATGGCTAAGATTTGTGTTGTACCACTTCAAGCATTTGAGGTTTTGGAGGAGGGTTTTTTTTTGCATTCTTTGCATGCCTCAAATGTTGGCTAGTTTATTTCTGGTGCTTTTTTCATTAAATACCTATTTTCATATTGAAATCTACAGTACTTTATATATTCTCACTGTAAAACTCGGAAACAAATCACTCCAAGATCCCCCTGAACAAACCAACTGATTGGTTCTGACATGTGAAGAAAAGAAAGGGAAAAACAAACAAACAAAAGCTTTTATTGATGAGATGCTCTTAATATTTTTGGACGTATTTAGAAGGTCTCTGCTTAAGTTTAAGGATTTCATTGATTCCTGCCCAGTTCTCTAGAGTCGATATCAGACTGTACCAAAGTCATTAGAAATAAAGCTACGGTAGGCTTTTTAGTGATACTTAACGTGTGGCTTCAAAAGCACATGCAGCCTCAGACCTGAGCAAGTGACTCGGGACACTGCTGTTCGACCAACAGCCTTTTTGCTGCCTTGTGTTGGGGGAAGGAATTTAGATGCTATAAGAACTAATGGATGAAAAGATCCTGCCTCACCCTTTCAAGCAGTTACAGAAATGAAGGGATAAAAGAAACCTTCATCTCCCCGGTAAGCATGGGAGAAGACACTGTGTGTCAGTGGCATCACACATTGCCACAAATGAAGTTCAGGGCAAGGTGTTGGCATTTCTTCATAGTTATTTCCATCAGCAGTTTTTGTATAGCTATCCACTATTTAAGAAATAAAAGTTTTTAAATGGATTTCTCTGTAAATAGTAAGATAGCTTTAAAGTTAGCGTGCAAAGCAGTGTAAGCGTGACCCCCGTACGAGTGCAGACCTTTATTCTGTTAGGCTTTTTTTGGTCATACTTCTGTGTAGAACAGCGGTGTGTAAAGAAGTCTAGAGAAAAATAAAGTTAGAGATCCTGGTGTATATTACTATAGGAATAGATTGTTAGCAATACTACCCATATAGGCCAAAATTACCTGCAGCAGGAAGGAGCTGAGGGCATGAGGGAATTTCAGCTCTAACAATTATAGAGACCTAACGATGTGGGTCACAAAGATGAATAAACTGAACTTAGTGTGATTTTGAGAAGGGTTGATATGTCCTAAAGTCTGTTGCAAACAAAGAGGCTCTAGTCTTTGTGACGACCTATGGAGATGTTACATGAGAGCAGAAAGCTTACAAAAATGATATAAATAGAAAGGTATGGCTTGTTGAAGTTCACAAAGTTAATAAGACCTGATGTAGGTCTAACTTGTGAAGGAAATCAAAACGGATGATGAAAGACATCTCTGTGGAAAAGAAGGGACTAGAGGTACAAGTTCAATATGACTCCAAAACCAAGCAAACTAGCTGCCTAGGATATGTTACGAGATTAATGAGAATGTTGTAGTACACAAATGCAGGGCTGGAGTAGGAAATTAATGCTACCAAGTCTGGTAGCGAGACTGTAAGAGCTAACACTAACCAGTTAATAGCAAGCCTACGTAGTCTTCGCTCTAGGATGGGGAGAGAAGCAGTAAATAAAATCACATATACAGTCCCCTTTCTACCCAGCCTTCCTTGCTGGATCCAGTTCTATGTAGCGTGGTGCCACTGGGGCTTTTGGTGTTTTCTTTCCTCCAGCTGATCTCTTTTCCTTTAATTGGAAAGGAGCAAAGCCTGTGGGTTATGTAAAATGCCTTTCTTCTTAACACCTTGTGGATTACACCTCAAGAGAATCTGCATGAGAAATAACCTTCCTGAAGTTTTCCTTGAAAACATCTGATTTTGAATCATCTAACAGTACACTTCATAGAACTTAACAGAAAGCTTATAAATACAATGTCTGTTTCAATATAATTTTGCCCTTAGAGAGATCATTTCAACCTAGATTCAGAGCTCTACAGCTTTTATCTATCCCCTCTCACTCTCAGCAATATCCTGATCAATCGAAGCAAGTCTGCCTTATTTAAATCTCTGCTGTTTCCTTCCTGCCAGTTCTGTAACGATATACTGTGGTTGGCTGCTCTCAGATGACTGCAGTTAGACCCGTAGCAAAACATTTCCTTACCGAAAGTATCCCCTTTCTCAGAGTTAACAAGACCACCCTCAGGCCAGTGGAGTGGCAGAAGTACTATTTTATGAGAGTCACTCCTTTGGGCTGAAATTTACTCCTTTGTAAAAGGCGAGCTCAGGCCTCTGGGCTTGTGGAGCCCCTGTGCAGTGTGTTTGGGGCCAGCCCTCTGGAGTAGTTTCCTCTCTATCAAGTGGTGACTTTCTGTGTGTGTACTGCATGTTGCACACACATTTCCCGGGGCTGGCTGCTGTACCTGGAA
>JAAGNO010005001.1:78078-156427 GCA_033439905.1 Ceryle rudis
CTTCTTACACAACATTATGGTTGTCAGAAGCAGTACCTCGGAACCAACTCTCTGCACTTCTCTAGACCCGAGAAATGTTTTGTGTTTAATTGACATTCCTAAGAGTTGTGTGATTTCTCAGCAACTTGCAGGATTTAGCCCTAATAGTATTTACAGTAATTAAGCACATTAATTAAATAACAAACCAACTAATGATGAATTGATTCAAGGCCAAATAATGTACTCAAATAAATGCGTAATTAATGATCCTACTAAAATCCCCCTTGGTCCTTTACAGTCCACTCCCTAGGGCTAAAGATGACTTTCTACCTCAGAAATCTTTATAACCCTCACAAGCCCAGTCTCTAGGGTTACTGCCTTCTTTAACCTCTGGATTAAATGCTTGTTAGCTAAGCACTGTATAAATCCATTTTAAATGCCATCAGAATAATTAAGTTGTATCCAGAATGTTCTGTGTCCTCCAGATATGAGTCGCCTGTGACGTTCCCGTCTGCATGCAGGTTTCTGCTCGTTAGGGTACACAAGGTTGTGCCTAATACTGAGCACCTGGCAGGAGCACCATCAGAACTTAAGCCAGTGGCATGAATTGTGCTCAAATTTAGGTGAAGTACCTTGATGAATTGAAGCCAAAGTGAGGAAGAGCGTAGCCATAGAGCAGTCCCGTACAAGTAAAGCAAGACAGCTGCTTTCTAATTCATCACTGATTCTGTTAAGCATTCTTATTTATCACCTAAGTAGAACCTAGCAATAAAAATATATATTTTAAAATAAATGTATTGGAGAATGGAACTGCCATACAAAAAGGGCTGTTAAGCAGCACTCGAAGAGGAGAGAATTCTTTAAGGTACTATTCAATGTTTCTTTCATATGCCAGGAATCTCTCTGTCACCCTGGCAGATGGCCTCGTTAGATACTTCTCTCCTTATCTGTACATACAGCTTTTTACATTTTCACAGAATCACATTTTCTGTCAATAATGATAAAACAAATGCTTATAAAAGTAGAAAATGAAGAGTAATTTCCCAGCCTTTTCTAGAAGGTTTGCAGAAGAAGATAGGAGCAGACAGACTGCTGTGATCACTGGGTACACAATCTGCAGTGCATGGCAGCCCTTTCCACTTTTATCTGTAATGCTTTGGGAGGGGATTGTTGTCTTTGGGGTTGTCAGCAGATAGTCGATCTCAGAGTTTTCCTTTCTCCCTCTGATATGTTACATCATTTTGCATTATCTCATCTAGCAAGCTAGAGTGATTTCAGATAACAGTTTGTGTTTTAACTTCAGAGGAAGCTCTGAGCCCAGCCTGGGTATCTCTCATCAGCTTTGTTACTATCCAGCTCCAAATGTGGGGCAGATGGAAGTAAATGGGGTGTCAGTGAGAGACAGAATTCCTTACACTTGTGTAAGCCGCCTCTATCTCCGTGCTATTCACTTATAAAAGAAAGCAGGTTGTGCGGCCTGTGAGGAAATTATTACACTGATCTGAGCAATATAATTTGGATTCTGTTGGAAATCTTCACAGCGTGTATCTTACAGGCCACCTTTAGTTTTGGGGGAGGGCGAGGAGTGGAAATGGAGAAGGAGTTAATTCACATGAAGGTGCTGCTTGCAGTGTGCCAAGCTACCTGTTGGCTTGTGTATCCCTCTGGAAACCCAAGAGAAGAAGCTTGCATAGCTGGCAAATTATGTAGCTTGAAAACAAATAAACATGAAAGAGGCTTAAGAAAAAAAGCCCCAAAACAAAACACAAAACCTTGAAGTGTGAAAAGAACAGAATTAGAATTAACAGCCTTAACCGAAACAGAGCTGCTCTAACCACTGATCTTTCTAAACTGCATTGCTCTACAACCTCCAATTATGTCTGCATGCTGCTCTCCATCAAGAATAAAGAAGAAATCCAATCCTCCAGGCTATGGTATTTCAAGTGATTCATCACATCATGAAACAGTGTACTGCAGTGTCAAATCAGTGTTATGCTAAGTCACGTTCTGACCCATCAAAAGATTCTTCCATTTCCTTTTTCTCTGTGGGTTTGGGTTTTTTTTGTTTTTTTTTTTTTTCCTTCTTTTTCCTTCCCTTCCTGGCCTTTAAAATATCTACTCAATACTTTGTTTATATCTTCAGTAACTTTAATTAGCTCTTATTTGGTGTCATACTGGCATTTGTGTTTCCCACTGTTATCCTTCAGCACATATTGCAGAGTTTGGGTGGGTTTTTTTAGTCACTGTGTGTGTCTTTTTCAGACATTGAGGGCCCAAAGTCTTCTCTGGTGTTTTTTAAACTCTAGCAACTGTTCAAAGAAAATCTGCTACTTGTATCTGCAACCTTTTATTGTTTATGTCCTTAGACCATCGTGACTACCGCAGTAGGACTGTAGAGCGTTTTAAAACCCTGCTACTAATGTCAAATGCTATTTTAAGCCACCGTGATAGTCTGAGAACAAAAATAGAGCTCTAGGTCATGGCTTGCATCTGTTAAAAAAATATTTAACATAATTTCCCTCAAAGTTTGTAAAGCACAAGAACAGCAGTGCTTCTCTGTCAGGAATTTGTTTTGCTGGAGAAGAAATACGTGGGGATCATTGAAAAGCTCAAAACCAAGGGATTCTCCTGGACTGCTGCATCCCCATTTGTAGGAGTTTTGTCCTTGTTTGTTTGAGATATGATTCCGCCAAGTGAAGCGGGAGTTCAAAGCAAGACAGAGACAAAGCTGATGAAAATAGAGCTTCTGCAAACCTTCCTTAAGGGACTTCCTAATATTTGTCTGTATGTCTCTCCCTCTGTCCTTTGTTATTGCAGTTGATGGAAGTAGTGATGTCTGCTGGGGTAAATCTATACAAGCAGCTCTACATCCCTGGAGTGAAGGGGGCTTCTATTCCTTACATAGCCTCAGGAGAAGTTGAAATGCAATTCCAAATCCTAAGTCTTTGAGCAATTATTTGAATTGTTCTCGGTATCATGCAGTATTTCCATGGCTAACTTGAAAAACTGTTCTATTATCACCACGGGAAGTAGCCTAGAAGGGAAATGCTACTCTCTAATAAACACAACACTGTCTGGCATGGCTGTAAGAAGATGAAGGACAAAAAAAAATCACCATACAGTTCAGCAATACTTAAAAGAAGCAAACTGATTTCAATCTGAGCAAAATGTCACAGTTGTTCCCAAAAGTGTGACAACATGGGAACATGGGAGTACAAGATAAAACTCTGCTGAAAATGGTTATGTCTCTTGATAGCTTTAGTCAGCTGTGGCAGGAAAAACAAAGGCGTTTCTTGCTGTGCTGCAGAAATGTATACTGGGCAGTAATAAAGGAATAAAATTAGGAAGTCACACTGACATAATAATGCAATGCAAATTTAATTCGCTCCAGTAAAAGCATAATGAATTCTCTCTATCCTGCAATAATTTCGGTTATTCTTTTAACGGCAGTAATTCAAGATTCTTCCATTGGAGGGTAAGTTGCAGTAGTTTGCAAGGTGGGAATTGCATCTTCACTGCTTAAGAATTTGAGGGAAATGAAATTAAGCTTTGTCAATAAATGAAGAAAAAAGAATGTCTTTAGTTTCAAAAAAACTGATTTCAGTTAATGCTTTAGAACAGTTACATACTTTATGGAAGAAGGAGAGATAAGAGGTTGAGAAGGACATTTTCAACAAATGTGGGTGCTGAGCCATTATTTTCAGAACTGAAGTAATTTTGGTTTCCAAATTTCAGAACATCTGAAAGATGTCACCTGTTTACAGTGCAGTAGAACAATTAACACTTGGGAATTATTACTTAAAACATCAGAGTACAGATTAGTGCTGATAATCTAAATTTGATGTTTCCATAAAGAAAATGGTTAAAATGGCAAGGAGTTGTGCTGAAAGGGGCCAGAGGAAGTTTGCCAGGACACCTTAGCAAGGCTGATTGCTGAAGGAGTTGTTCCAGTTTAATGTCGGTGTGTTAATTGGTACGTTCGTTAGAGCTAATGTTAGTGTTTCTGAGAGGTGAGGTAGTGAGAGGAAGTTTGCTGGTGACACAGCGTTAAAGGTGCCACCAGTACAGAGGAGAAACTGTGTATTTTTCAGAAAGAACCGGATTTTATCACAATGATAAAAATTTGAACAAATTCATGAAAGTGTAAGGTTAAATATTCAGTGAGATATAAGCAGAATTTCTCCTATATCATGGGAGCTCATTAGTTTGCAATTACTAAGGATGAGAAGGATCTGCACCTACTAGCTGCTCATGCAGTGATTAGGAGCTGCTCCTATCATGTTGCCATTAAAAAGGCAAATGCAATTCTAAAATACTTTTGACAAGCTGTTTCCAGTAGAGCTGGTAACGGCAGCTAATCTGGAATACGGTGTGCCATTCTGTGCACCTGCATATTTAAAATTAAGTAAAATAAAAATTTAGACCTAAATAGGCATAAAGAAGGAGACTAGAATAATGAAGGAAGAGAAACTAAGATAGAGTGGCTTTGTTGGCCTAACAAAATAGACACTGAAAGAGAATGTCATTTGTTGGTGTGAATGTATTGAGAAACAAGTACCAAAGAATCTTTAAAGGTAGCAAAAACAAGCTGCAAGAAAAATGTGTATAAATTAATGCTTTAGATAAAAATACAACATTTTAACATCATAGCGGGATTCTGGGTTATCATTCTAACAAAAGATGAAGCACAATTAATATTTTTAAGGTGAAGCTCTCTTACTTTATGAAGTGATGAGAAGCAGCAGCAGGGTGCTTGGCCTGAATGGAAATGGAGGGGTGCTTCTGTTGTAATATTTAGTTGAAATCAGCAGTGCACTCTTGGAGTGGGCTCCCCAGCATCCCCACGCCTGTGCTTTGTTTCAGAGTGGAGCAGACTCACACTGCACAATCTCCTTTCAGATGAAGCTGAACAGGACCAGGCTAGAGCTGCTAGGAAGTGAAACCCTGGGAAGTGCATATGCTGTGGATGTTGGGCTCTTACAGAGCTCTTTCACTGTCTCTGTCTGCTACTGTTCCTGTAACCTGGCTGAAAAGGAAAATTGCTGAATCTGTGATTCAGTTTCTGTTCGATTTCTTGCTCATAGCTCAGAAGGCTAAAATGAAATCCATCTTAAAGCCAAAGGAAGGCATTTTGTTGTTATTTCTATAATGTTAGTAGTTTACCAGTATTTGGAAAGTAGGAGATGAACTGAAGCTTTTAATGCTTTCTAGGAAGAGCTATCTTTATATCCATATAGATACACATGTAGAGGAGTGCATTTATACACACACCCGCACACGGCACATACAGATATATCTATCTAGATGGAGAGCAAAATCCTGTATCACATTGCAGATGGCATAAAGGAATTAGGAGATGAAGAAAATCCCTTTGCACGTACGTACATCTTGAACAACTGGTGTTTAGAGAATGACTGCTCACGGGATCTGCACTTGAACACCTTACTGCTTTAATTTTCAAAGGTACACTCAGTAACTGTAAAACCAGTTGTTTATTTAGGTAGCTAAGGGGGAATAAGAGAGACCCACTGTCAGCACCTTCTTTCAAAACATCTGAGTTCCATTCTAGAGAGAGTGGATGTGCATCTCACCCGTGCCAGGTACGTACGCTGTAAGGTTGTTACCGTTCAGTATTTTACTGGCAATCCTTAAGAGTGCTGGGCAGCTACGAAATACAAGGGGTCTGAGAGGTAGATGTATACATCCAGTAAAACTCCACTCTTCCAAAACTTAACTGCCATCTAATGTTCATTCAACCATTAAAAAGGAGAAGCACGATGGACGCTCTTAGGTCAGTGCCTTTAGCAGTGGGCTGGTACCACAGGCTTGCTACAGGGGACACCAGCGGTGGGGTTCTGCTTTGGGCCAAGCCATTGCAGAGCTTCTGCTTCTCCAGCTGCCCCCCTGAGCTTGCTTTCTGCGAATTCCTCAGGGTGACTGGCTCCTCAAAGCAGGAGATCACCAGCAATCTCTGTAACCATTGAACAAACAGCTTCTTGCAAACCAAGGCCTTGTAGGATACTGTAGCTGAATGCACAATTGCTCTCGGTGGCCCAAAATGTTTCTGATGAGCTTTCAACGTAGGTGGGACAAATAAATCGAAGCACTTGGACAGCTAGACAATTTATCCCCTGAAATGTCTATAATTCCTTCTAAGAACAGCCTTGTGTTTCTGTCAACAATTGATTTTAAGCATTATTTCTGTCTTGAAGAGAAATGATCAGACTCCACCCTTCTGCTGGGAAGAGGTCAGTAGCACAGGCAGCCACAGGAGACTTCAATTTTTAGTAAAAGTTTACTGGTTTATTCATGTACTGTTCAGTGTTGTGGGGTTTGGGTTTTTTTCCAAAAAATCAAAAGCCCATTGCATTTCATTCCCTCACTTTCAGCTCTCACACATTACGCGTGCTCTGGTTGCGCTGGAACATGGACAGTGATGTATTACGCTGTTTCTAATTGATTCTTCTGTTTCTATTTGGGCTAAAAATAGCATTTTGCAAGTAGGCAACTTTGGGAATGAAAAGTAAAGATCGCACAGAGTTTAATAAGGAGAGATTAAAACATCATTTAAAATGTATCATTCCTTTCTCTGTGTATCTGGTGCTTCAGTGAGCTCCTCAACAAGGCGCTGTCATTTGTAATAACTAAAAAGAGGAGCTGTCACTGTGATCTCATTTGTGAAGTTGCTGCATGCAGGACCTTGGGCAACCTTAGACCACACAAAATAAGCCTTTTCTTTCCTATGAGGTTGTCAGGGCAGCCTTGTATTGGTCAGCAGCAGATAGCCCACACCACTTACAGAGCAGTGAAGTCTGAGAGGCTTTTAGAGATCTACAAAGACAGTGAAACCTTCAGTCAGTGTGCGACTGCATCCCAGCTGGATGTCCTGTGGTAGGCAAATCGCTTGTGAAGGATTGTTGAATGTCACAATGCTAAGCCGCAATCAGTCACCCAACTATTTAAATATTTCCAGTATTAATTGTAATGAAAGGTATTCAGCTGTCAGAGCTCCCAGAGCGTTCCCATCAAAATCCGACAGGCTTGGGCTTGGGGACGGCTGGCACCGCAGTACCAAGGCACTCTCTGTGTTAATAAGCAAGGTTGCTGTAGGAAGGTCGTTAACAGACTTGATAAAGTCAGAGGTGTTTCTTTTCTTTTCCTCACTTTCCGGCAAGTTGTAGGATGGCTGTTTGCTGTTCTCTGTTACTTGGGAGTGAGAGAGCACTGTGGAGTGAGACACTCTGTTGTATAGGGGAGCATTTAGAGAAGGAGGCTGGTACCACCCCATGACAGGGCCAACACTGACTTTCTTCTACACTCATACACTACGTTTTGGGGATGTAAGAGCACTTTGGAGGGTAATAAGTGGTTTGAATTGTTGGTTTGATGAGAGCTACGTGTTTACTCCTCAGAATTTGCAGTGCGGTAAACACTCATTGCAACAAAGTAAGAAAAGATCCTGTTTGTGATTGAAGGCTATTCTCATGACTGCAGACAGGCCAGAGTCATCCCTCACCTACCTTTCTCATCATCAGGGGAAAACTGGATCAGAAAAAGTTTGACTTAGCAATAGTATGAGAGATGTATAATGCCAAGATTCCTCTTGGTGATTGTTAACTCTGGGGTCTAATGCTTACATTACCTATATTGATGCTGTTCATAGTTGCTAAAGCATTTACAGGGATGTAGAGAAGTGCTGAAGATCGTGGATTATTCTTTGTTTCCATCCCAAATACCAGATTAAGCCTCTTTTGTGTACTCTGTCGTTGAACAAAGAACTAGTAGGCAGCACTCATAAAATCAGTAGTGGGAGGAATATTGCTCTTCCTTTCCTCCCAGCAGTGCTACATCTCCCCCAGGTTGTCAGAGATGTAAGCACAGATTTTCTCTTTGTCCAGTTTAAGAGCAGCTCGATCCAGTAAACTACCTCTGAAATTAATCTTACACTTTACTTTTCTTTGGTGGATTCCACTAACAGTTCAAATGCACCAATTTGAGGTCATCTAAAACTGCACCTAGAACGTGATACGCACCAACTTGTTATGGCTGTGCAGACAACATCTGAGAATAATTAAACCCAAACACGAGTGTTCCAGGTGCTCCCCAAGAGCGGTTGGTAACCAAGATTTACTGAAATAACAGGAAATAAATATTTTCCTCTCTGTATTTATAACACGCTCTTGAAGAAGTCTCCATACAAGGTGAAATAAACAAGACAATGCAGTGTCTGTGGGAGACAGGCTACAGTTACTATGTACTCTGTGTTCCTCGACAGCCTCCCCCCAGCCTAGTCTCTGTGCAAACATGCTGGAGAGCATCCCTACCACGGGGAGCATGATCAGGTGCTCCAGGCTTGTGTGTGCACTGAGCTGGCTATGGAGAGGCACATTAACCTCAGCCTGTGCAGACAGGAAGGAGACATCTCCAGGGGAAGGGAGTTTAACTGGGAGGGCGTCTGGCACAAGGAGGGGAAGGGAAGCGAGAAAGGCAAAGCCTGAAAACGGGGAAAGACATTGAGCTCTTTTATTTATTTATTTGCCTTCTTGCAAGGATGTCAAGGTTTACTTCAAATGGCCTAGTGCTGGGAGGAGCGTTTGGAAGTTGAAGCACTGCTGAGGTAGAAGAGATCCAGAAGCATTTGCAACCTTTGAACTTCAATTATTTCTCTAGCTACATAGGATAGGTGTGCAGGATTTCTTAATCTGATCAGTGAAGCAACTGATTGTGTCAATAGAGATAGTTTGATCCATCTCTCTTAAGGTTCTCAACATAATGATTGGTATCTGGTTTAGGGCTTCATATTCTTTCATCTGTTATACAAACAATAATCAAAGACAAAGCCAACTGGCATGCTCTCTTAAAAAGATAAATAAAAATCAATCTTTTTCTGACATTCTGCCTAATAAAAAAGCAGCAAACAAGTCACAGAGGGAAAGCAAACAAAAAATGTTTTTAAAGGAGAGAGAGAATAAGAAATAGGGAACAACTGTGTGGGAAGATATATGTTCCTCATGAAAAACAAAAAAATATTGGCTGAAATGGACAGCTTTAAGTCTGAAAGATATTGAAAATATTTTCTTATGAATTTCAGTATATATTGTCCTAATTTTCATCCCTTTCTGTTTAGTTGCCTGCTTCTGAACCCCAGACTCTTCTCAGTACCAGCATTGTAAATTAAAGCAGATGAATCACAGATGAGTCTTCTATTTTCAGTGAAAAGGGACTGAAAAATATAGCAGTTGTTTCTCAAGTAGTTTAAAGTCAGGTTTTTGTTTCCTAAGGTTTTTGTAAGTGTATGTTGAAATAAGATTAAAACTAACTTGTGAATATTAATTGAAGAATTAAATTCCCATTCTGAAAAAAAAAAATCAATCACACATCCAATTTCTCCAAAATTTTAAACTACCCCTGGATACTTCTGTGAATGCCTAATGAGAACTGACTTCATGGATCAGTTTGACCTTGTGAGAATAATGTAGGTAATAACCTTTTATGGAAGCACTGCTTGTTGAAATTAATCGTGTCTGTGTAGTACTCATTCTCCTGTTTTTCTTCATTAATATTTCCTTTCCTTTGGATTGCAAATTGCTCGTATTCTGTGTACGCTTAGGCCATGTCCAGTCATGACCTCATTTTTATAAAGTTAAGCACTACAACACCACACCATTAGAATTAACATCCTTTTGAGGTAATCAGCTATTATCTTTGATCAGTGAAGGTACCGCATTGCACAGTGTGAATTATGCAAACTAATCCCTCATGTGGCAAACAATGAAGCGTGTGCACAGTTCTCCTGTAAGTAAATGAATGTGCATACTTAAGGGTTTGCAAAACCTGGCATCATCTTATGGATCAGACCTTGGATTGCATTTCCAGAGATCTTAGAAGTGTTAGAGAACAGGAATCCATACATAGGTCCGATGGCTGTTCCTTTTAGTGTATGATCAAAACTTTGGTAGTTTGAGCTTGGGAGAAGGGTAGTAATATCCTACCCATAACGAAGAAATAAAAGTAACTTCTGGTACATCTGGCTGCCAGAGTTCCCTTTGCAGTGATTACTTTCATACTGATGAAATTTTATTGTATAATGGGGCTTCTAAAACAGTGAGTATGTTTTGTTTTGTTTTATTTAAAAAAAAAAAAAGAAACAAAAAAACCCCAACAAGCACAATAAAGCAAACATTTCAAATTTTAGTAAATATGATAGAAAGGGGTGAATTCTGAAGAATTTGCCCACCTCTTTTTGTCGGTCATTGTTCTACTGAGATATAGCATATCCCTTCGCCTCAGGAACACTGATGAGTTAAGAGAAAATGTGTTGTTAATCAGGTTTTGAAAGGAATTCAACTAAAAGCTATGAGAAAAATATGTAGCTAGAGAAGAACACCAAAAAGAACGAGGGCAGATCTAGATTTCATACAGAAATAACAACGTCAAGACTATTTAAGAGAGAACCTTTCGAAGAGACAAAGGTGCCTGATGTCTGTTAGCTTTCAGTAGGAAATGGACAACCAACTCCACTGCTGACTTTGAGAAATTCTTGTAATTTCAAAATGCTATGGAGCATGTTTCAAATATATTCTTGAATATATTCTTTTGCTCTCTTAATTTGTATTCATAGCTGTATAGTAGTTTTAAACTGCTGTAAAATACATAAAAGATGCCTAGTCAATAGGAAATGACATCTACTACCACAAGAAGCATCTGAATCGAGAGCTTTCCATCATTACTGGTCGAAGCAAATCAATAAAAGTAGTATTTGCTGTAGAAAGTTTATACGATCTCTTCTTCAGTGGTGTTTTTAGCCACAGTATTTGCTTACAATTTAATAACCCCTCTGATTTTACTAATGTAGTTGCAAATTCATAACTAAACTAATTACAGGTTACAGCAGTGCAGCTATTTTCAGAATGTGGTCTCACTTGGTATGACTGGTGTGCAGTGAAAATGAGTCAGTAACTTACCCTTTCTTCTTAGGAAATAAAGCATTACAGTCCTAATGTTTTCTTGTCAAAGTAGGAGGTATTTCCTCAAGTTTGTTATTACAGGTCTTAATTAAATTATCTTAATTAAATAAAGTCAAGCAGTTAATGAGGGAGCGTCTCGTGGAGGTTGTGCAATGGCTAAATAGACCTGCTGTGACAAATGGCACGCAAGTGTGACTGCAGCCAGCTTTCCCTGCTAGGAAGGCATCTGAAGATCCGTTTGATTACCTGATCTGTCTTTCAAGCTCCACACCATGTTTTCTCTCTTCAGAAACTCTAATTTTGGAATTATGCAGGAAAAGGAAAGATTCTTTAGGCACCCACTGAGTTTTCATTTCCTTGGTTGAGTTGAGAACTCCAAGGACCAAAAGGCAGTTTATGCACAAAGTGTGCAGGAGACAGGGGAAGAACAAAGGTCCCTTTGTACAAACATTAGACATGATTTCATGTTTATCAGGTCCCCTGAAAGCTGACTCACTCATCCCTGCCCAGTACTGCTGCTCAAATGGTTTTGATTATGTCCAGTCCCCGTTGAGAATTTGCAATGATACAAAGGCATCATTCCCCCAGTATGTCCCTACGAACTACACTTCGTATGGTTGGAGTTAATGCTTTTCATAGCAGAAAGTAGCTCTCTGATGTTCCAGCCAGTTAGGTGAGTCGTCTACCTATTTCCCTCTTAATGAGGACACTAATTAATAGTAATTTCTGGTTGTGCCCTTGGACTCGGCCAGATTCAATACTGAATTTTCCTTACCTCTGAATGGCAGATTTAGCCACCCAAATTCAGGGGATAAGAGTGCGTCTAATATTGGGGGAGATCAGAATGAAAAATGGAAAGAAAAGCTAGTGTCATGGGAGAATTGTTACAGCTTGGTCCTTTGATTAAGTTTTAAAGTTTACAAGTCAGAGGAAATCCTAGGAGAAGCGGTTAAATAAGGTTCTGACTGTAATCTCAGACAGAAATTGGCACATACTTATACACAGGTCAGTATTCCCAATAGCAAAACCATCACCCAGAGTGTCCTGCCTGAAGATTAAAACCCATTTATAACGTCTGGTAACATTGTATTTGGAAGACACAGAAAAATCCCATGAAGATGAATTAATATTTAGTTATCGGCAAGTGATATTTTTCTTTTCATCTCTGTACATCTCTTTCTAAATATAGCAGTAGTCTTTCTGTTTTAATGTAAGTAAAGCAGTTATTTACATTTGCCTAGCGTGAAGAGTAATTGCCTGGTAGCTGGTCCATCCCAGGCATGCCTTCTCCAAGTCAGTGATATATAGAAATACTTGATCTTGTCTTCCCTTACTGAAACACAGGCTGAAGACATTTTTTGCAGCTGAAGTGCTTTGTGTAGTGTTTGAAAGTAAGAATGCTGAGTTAGGAGTGTCATTTCTCGGGGACCAGTGTTATTATAATATCCTCGTTACTCATCTGGACAGCACGAGAAGTACTATAACCCAGAGATCTCCCATGAATTTGCAACAGTACCATTTTAAACTTTACAAGTAGCATTTGTGAGGATATTATTGCATATATTCCCTGTATAAATGCTGCTTTTCCAAACTACCTCCTTAGTTATAATACAAATAAAACTTTCTGAATGAAATCCTGGTTCCAATAAAACTGTTTACGTTCTTGGTAACAAAACAACCCAGCCTATTTCTGTGCAACCTGAAATCCTAAAGCTATAAATTAGTCTTACATAATGCAGTGTGATGGAGAAGGCAAAACCTGAAATAAATTTAGCTTAGAATTGGAGATGAACTTCAATGTTCTTTGAGGATCCAAAATTCTGTTCAAATGGTGTGTTTTTCACTGAGTGCTTGGCATGGTGCTTGTAGCATAAACCACTGTTCTGGGTGGCTTTCCCAGACTTGCATCTTTAGCAGCTTGCATCTGTAGGAGGTCTGTGCTGGCTTTCCTAGACAAAAGTAGAGTGAAAAATTCAAAGTTAAGGACTTTATTTTATTTTAGAAGATTTTCAGTAATTTTTGCAAAATATTTACGCTCCCGTGGCATCCAGCAAGGAACGTTCTCTACCTCAGATCTCCCTTTAGAGAAAGACATTGATGCTGTTACTGGTAATTTGTGTTGATAGATACTATATGCATTGTTTTGCATTAAGCAAACATAAATCTGTTCCATCAAAAAGGCATCAATTAATAAGTTGCTTAGATCAGAGTAAACCAGGTAATTGAAGAAGAAAATGTAATTACCCAGCTTGTGTTTTCATTATTCATTTGGTGTTTGGTGTTAATAATACCTTGCGATTTTCTTTAGGGATATCTGTTCTGTTCCTTTTTGCTTCGTGTTTGTGGTGTTTACAGCACAGGAGGAGCAGTACCAGAAACTGACGGTGCTCGCTTTGTCCGATGGTGCTGAGTTTCCCAGCTGGACCGCTGGGGCTGATAACTCTTGGGACAGCCCTGGGGAGTGCTTGGGCAGGGGCTCTGTTCCTCTGCCCGTGTTAACTGAGGTTTCTGCACCTGCCAGTGTGCTCCGTTGCCTGGGCTGGTGCCCTCCTGTGATGGGCCTGGGTGGTATTTGGGTTACCCGTGTCCGATTGCGCCTCTACTCTTTTGCACCTCTGCAGATGTGCTATTTATTTATCACAGAGCCTGACATAAAGGAGCCCGTGTTCTAGAGATGTATTATGGTTGGCACTGCATTAGGAGTACAAATAAGGAGGCAGGGGAGCAGGTCCAAGGTGCCACCCTATTTCAGATGTCTGTATTAGCTCTACAGAGTACAAAACTGCAGTCAAAGCTATTCTGCATGTTAGTGCTTCAGGATTAATGAGGATGAGTCAGTCTACACTGCAACTGCTGTCATCACTGCAGCTTAATTAAAATATACATGGGCCCCATTTAAATTAGCTGCAATCTTGCAAAAGTTGCTCATGATGATGGATAAATTCATAACTGGTTAACTAATGCTGCTGGTGACCTTGAGTAGTGATGCCACGCAGACATAGCAAGGCTGCTGAAATTATCTTTGAAGATCATGCTCTTATGTGACATCTCCACTGAGTCAACTGGGGACAACTTCATCAGCAAATGCATCCATTTAGCAAGAAATGGCATGACGTGATTTGTGGGTTACCAAGGGCTTAGACCTTGTTCAGCATCGTTCGAGGAAGCTAACATAGATGCTTTGGGCGACTAATATCACTGAAAGGAAGCATCACTGGAATAATTCTAAACATATTTTCATGGAGCAGAAAGCATGGATAGATTTTCAATAGACTTAGGTCCACATTGCAGTGTAATAAATTCTTTACAGTTAGCCAAAGTACAGTGAGAATATTAAACACCTTTTACTATGCACAGGTGTATTCAGTCAAAATACTGTTTACGTGGATATTGTGGTGATTGAATGAATGAGATCAAATGTATAACCACTTTCTATTTAATTAATACCCACAAGGAGATAAAAGATTTTACAGCCCATATATCAATCTTAACTACTGCATTTTGGCCTGAATATTAAGCTGGATGCTGCATTAGATGTCTGATAAAAACCTAATGACAGATGTAGAGGCTGACACTGCCGTACGGTTTGGACAGGGGTAAAATGCCTGAATTGCTCTCTGTGCCGTTTCTTAACCAGAATTTCAAATGCCAATGAGATCAAATGAGGGCACACAGCGTAAGTGATGTAAAATGTACCAATCAGTCAGAATGCACAGACCAGAGAATGTTGCTAATGCCTTTAGCTAAGAGCCTGTCAGAAATTTGTATTGCAAATTTCCATTCCACGGCCTCTGTTATGTAAACGAAACTCTCGTGGGTAATTTTAAAAATTTGATATAATCTCTTTGACAATACACCTTTTATAAGTACAAAATGAAAAGAGAAATTTTGAGGTCACTTTGGTACATGTGCAAACTTAAGTTTACTTCATTATGTTTTCCATGGCCAGGAGACAACAGTGTGGATAAGACATGTCTGAAACTTAATGAAAAAGCTGCTTTGATTTACTCTGGGACATAAGGGACAGAGCACATTCTGTCAGTTGAAGCCAAGGGATGAAAGTCAATATGACTCGGTTTTAGATGAGTCATAGCTTCTCTGTCCTTCAATTTACCCACCTGTAAAATGGAAATAATGGAGAACGGCAAAAATTCTAGGTTGTGAAGACAAACAGTGTTGAAATAACCGTGTGTTTAGCGCGTGTTTCGTTGAAGGCGGCAAGGGTTTCCATCAATGCACGAGTAGAGCCAGTGCTGGTTCTAGCTAAGAATCAGCAGCTAACAGTATTGTGTTAGCATCAGAGGGCTTCCCTGTAGAGTAGGTATCCTTTTTTAAACTCGGCCATAAAGCAGCTCAGAGCAGGCTATGTAGTCCTGAGTTTATCCACCCATTCACTGGTCTCATCACTGACCAATATCAAAACCATCTCCAAAAATAAGGGTGAGAAACACAAAGATAAATACTTGCTCCAAAATTAAGAGCAAGTGACGGAGCACATTAAGAAATCTCTCGGAAACCTTGATACTTTTGATGGGTATCCAGTCAGAGCTAATGCGTACTTCAGTGTGAAACTTGTGATGTCATTTTGTATTAAGCTGCGGTATCACTGGCCTTGGACATTCAGCTTCCAGAGTTCTCTCTTGGTCCGTATGTTCAGACAGACATCAGACATAAGCTGATAGGTGGAGCTGGATTAGTTGAAGAAAATAACGATTCCATGTGCAGTTTTGGAAGACGTTGCTTGGGAAGTATCTTTGGATTCATCTAGATTATGCAAGGTTGAAATGGGCCGGTCACATGAATCGAACCAAAATCCTTTGATAAGGCAACATTATGAATCAGCTGTCACCTTGTTCCCGAGAGGAATGGACAGTAGAGAAAGCGGAGGATGAATCTGATTTATGAGGCATATTGCAGGGCACTTTCCTCAGATTATGCAGGACTTGAGACAGGTTCTCAGATTAAAAATAAGATTTTTTTAAACAATTAAGTTCTAAGCCATGTAGGTGATATCCCCAAACTCTAATTAAATCTCTGTTCTCGCCTATCAGTCCTTTTCATAATGTCCAACTAAATGAGTTTCGTTGTAATTACCTGTTCTTTTCCCAGCTTTCTGTGCAAATTAAGGAATTTTCCAATAGCGCCTGCTTTTATTTTGGACAAGCTGAATGGCAGGTTTGCTGGAGACTGCAGGGTGGAAGTCATTGTTCCTAGCTGAGAAAGAAGCTGATCTCTTAGCTCAGAACTATCTGCTTCAGGCACAAAGTAATAATCTCAAGAGGGCAAAGGATTGTGGTTAATCTCTGATACAAAAAATACCCTTCCAGGGACCAGCTTGAGAACAGATGCAGTCAAATGACATTGAAGATTTTGTATTAACTTCAGTGAAATTTATGTTCTTTTTATTTAAAATCTTGTTTTCTCGTGAAGATGAGAGTGACTGATAGATGGGCAATAATGAAGATTATTATTTCCATCTGCATTTGACAAGCTTCCAAAGCCACTGCTAGAAAGATGAGATTTCTGAACACCTCTGTGCGCTCAATAGGAAAGCAAACTGACAGTGAACCTTTGAAATTATTATTTAGCTTCTGTATTTATTTTTTAAACTTTATGCTTAAACAGAAGAGTTTTCTATTGAGGAAAACAAAGTTACTGCTGCTCAAAATAGTGATGCCTTCTGTTAGGCAGGCTTAGCTCCCAAGCTAGGTTGCTGGAGGATTGAGGGGCATTTGAGAAAGTCTTTGCAATTGACACACGAGCCTTGCCCAGGTTAGATTCCTGTCTGTCAGTCTCAGATTTTCAAACTTTACCAGAGTTATCAGTCCCCTGTAGAGCAAGAAACTGTCCCTGTCAGCTCCTTTCATGAATTCAGGCAGCCCCTTCTCCTGCCTCACACACCTCTTTCTGCTGCATTCAGGTGGGGTTCTCCTTTGAAGTGTTTATTTTTGCACCACTTTTGAGTAAGAACCTTTTATTCTTTAAGGGCCTAAGGTTCATGGTTTGGATCAGTCAGAAATAAAAACTTTCTATTATAGCTTCACTGTAGGTGTGTTTTATATCCCACTGTGCCACAAGTAAAAACTAAAAACCTTGCTCAACTTTAACTTCACATCATTATAGACATTATACAAATATGAAATTGCTCAAATCCCCGAAGCGCACTGTGAACTAAATTAGTGATTTGAAGTTCTCCCATTTAATGTTAAGTATCTTTCAAATTTTGAAGGTACCAGCTGAATGCACTCAATGATAGCTTTTTGAGACATGTTCTTAATTTCTGCGTATTATGAAGTTTTCAACACACTTTTATCCATTGTTCCTTTTCTTTAGCTCAGCAATATAATAAAGTAATAGAAATAATTCACTAGCATGTAACTACTTTACATTAAAAGATACTGATGATAACAATTCCAATTTATTAAGGAGCCTTTTCTTTACCTTCAGAGTCGCAGGGCTGTACGTATTAGACACAGAGCCTGTTCAGAGTGAGCGGCAGTTTCACGTTGAGTCCGTAAGTTGCAGGATTTAATATAAAGAAATTTATATGAAGAAATTTACATGTGATTTCTCAATATAACTCGGTTGAAATGATTGTGTAATTCAGTGTAACTGCATAAAAATGACAATATAGCTGCTTCCCAATTACATAATCGTTACAGAGCAGTCAGTGTTTCAGTGTAAAATGTAACTGATTCTTAATTATTCTACCTTGGCAGAAAGAGCACTGTTTATAACTTCAGTAAGGTGATAAGAAATGACTGCAAAGGGGAAGAATCAGCCACACGTATATTATTTGGGGTGGGTTTTTTGCTTATTTTCCGTTTGCTGAAGGTACCACTCTTTGATTTATCTGTTCTTTCAGGTGAGTTTTGTAGAATAGTACTCTATTGTGAAGTCGCAGCACAATCAACACCAGAAAAAGAGTTTCAGGGCAATTGCCTCTGTGTTTGGTTGGTTTGGAGGGTTTTTTTTGCTTGGAAGACAAAGCAGTACTGTTGAGCAAGTTATTTCAGGAGAAGCAACAATGTGCAATAAAAACAAATAGGCAGCTTTTCTAGCTGGAGTTGAACTGTATCAATTACAAACTCACTCAGCAAGCAGAAGTGGGCTACCCCTATGACTGTCAATCGGTTTGCTGTGTTTCCAAGGCTCTTCTGTGTCCAGCAAGGACTCGCGCAGCTTGTCCTCAGCTCCTGTGGGACCCTGCTCCCTCTGCCCTGGGTCAGGGCACACAGGGGAGAGTGCCCAAGGGCACAGCTACAGCTGTGGCGGTGTCAGCGTGGTCTGGCCACTGCACAAGTCAGGGATCTTGCATTACTTGGCTTTTGCTAGAAGTGGAGAGTCAAGCATAGCGGAGCTGGCCCAGCTGGTACTGCTAGATGGGGAGCTTCCTGCAGAAGGGCAATTTTCCCATGATCTTAACCACCACTGTCAGGGTGTTTCATTCCATTAACATGGCAAATGGGAGTCTTTCACCCAAGAGGTACAGTTATTCTCCATGGTGGAAGCTGGGTCAGGTGTGAGGATACCTTTTACAATGCTTAGAATAGGACGAAAAATAATTTCTCTGTTATTACTCTACACTTAGAGTGAAAATGTGGCCACACTGCAGGCCTTTTGATCTCCCTTAGTACCTGTTATCAGTAGGATTATTCAGCTACGTACCTTGCTCAGATTACAGGACTCTTATTCAAATGGAAAATTTCATTTTGACTGTGCAGCCAGGTTTCTGTCATTCTCTTACTTCCACATCAGAAAATAATTCTAAAGGCCACCAGCACAAAAGAGTTGTCAAGTGAAATACTCTTCTGTGGAAATGAAATACCTTTAAACAATAAGTGAATCTTCTCAAGATGTGGCCCTCACGGGTGATGAGATCATCCAGTGCAGGGCTGACTGAGTGGCAGTTCACATCTAGAAGGCAGTAAAATGTCAAGGTTTTTCCCAGCTTGGGACAGGGAGCCGCAAAGGGAGTACTTTCATTAGCTCCAAAGTGGGAGAAACCTTTTGGATGGTCTGAGACCCCATCCCATCTACATCTGGAAACTCTTATGTCTCCCTGAAGCTGGCGGAGGCAAAGGTGGTGGAGGGCACTACTGCCTAGAACAGATTTTCCTTGGTTTTCTAACTGTTTCATTTATGTAAGTTTAGAGATTCTCTGGAGTGTTTGTTTCAGGCCATAGTTAAACTCCCAGTGTAGCTTGCAAATAAATTGTGCTGCTGCTTGAACACGTGATTGCCGATGGTCTCCACAGGTACAAACACATGCATAAGAAGGAGAATGAGACTTAAGTCAAAGGGAGAGAGGTCTGAAGTGATTTTTGTCTGGCCTGCCTGCAGATCCTGAGCTTGAATTCAGAGTATCACAAGTAGGGACTGCGTTGCACCTAGTGCTGTGTGAACGCAAAACAAGATGAGCACTGTGTGAGCCACAGGATCTAGTGGAAGGTGTCCCTGCCTATGGCAGAGGAGTTGGAATGAGAAGATTTTTAAGGCCCTTTCCAACCCAAACCATTCTGTGACTCCATGATTCTATGATTAATTCCTTAAGTCATATAACTTAATATAGTAGAAGTTAGTTCAGAGACAGTAAAGACAGTTCAGAACAAAATCTTTGAGTCATATGCTGCTTTTTGCTCTGTTCTGTTGTGGGTGTGGGGTTTTTTTCCCCTCTTTTAAATATCTTTTAGCAGGCGAAATTAAAATGTGGCAGCAAGTCTGCAAGAGCAAGTAAGGTAGCAGGGCCTGTAACTTTGACTGTATTTCTATAAGCTTAACTTAATTCAGCTGTGGCATACTGTACATATAATAAGCAGGGACTTCACTGTCACAAGCTGCCAATTCCACCTGTCACATAATTCACAGTTTTTATGCGCTTTATCTCAATTAAGTTCCATCTCTAGAGCACACTGCTGCATATTACTGATCTGCTAATGAAGCAATAGCTATATGGCATATCTTTCTGATTCCAGCAAACACAGAAGAAGCACAAGTCAAACATTCCCTTGACAAATTTATGAGCCAGGCTCTCATTTCTAGAGAGAAAATAATTAGCTTAGCTGAGAGGCATCTAGGTTACTATACAGCTCAGCTCTGAGACTTTGTTGGTCTTGGTTGATTTGCTGGTAGGATTATTCCGAACGCCAAAGGAATCGAGGAGCTCTTCTGTTTGGTGGGACTTGCTACAGCCCACAAGAGATCAGAAGCTGCGGGGATGGTCCCCACCAGGACAGCTTACCCCAGGCCAGTGGGTGGCTCCCTGCAGGTAATGCAGCCCATGTCCAAGGCAAGAGAAGAGCGAAGAGAATGGTCATTGCTGGTAGCACACGCTCTGGCACTGGACAGTGAGTTCAGGGTTGGCTGGAGGAAAGGTGATAGCATTAGAAAGAGAGTTTCCAACAAGACTTTTCCTTTTGCTGTTCTCTGCTTCCAGCTCCTGATGTAAGTCAGTAGTGTTCTACTTCTCTCTTCTCTCTTCCAACAGTGCTGAATGCTGATGAGCTAATGCTTGGCTCAACACCAGCAAGTAATTTTCTTGTAATTAATTTGTTTTCTCTATACCTGACCTGGGTTTTTTTCAGGTAATTAGCAGGTTGGGTAACCCATCAGAATCAAACAATTTTAGGGGGTACCCAGGAGTACAGTGAGTAATGGTTATTTTGACTCTGGCTTCCCTCAGTCTCTCTCTCTCTTTCTCTCTCAGCATTAGGGTTTCATTGCTATTATACCACTTTGCATATAATTACCAACAGCTTTAGGTTATAATTATATTGTCATTTAGTACATTTGTAATGGGAAAGAATGAAAAAAGCAGTGAATTAAATATGTGATGATTGTTGGTGTTGTGTGCCTTTTGCTTTCTTAACAACTTCATTAATATTTTGTGATGTTTATGAGGAGCTACCTGGAAAAACAGCCATTGCATGCATTTAAACATGTCACAACTCTAGGAGCTAAAAGGAAAAAAAAAATTAAACAGGATGAGCAGATAACATTTCAGACTTAGGATTTTTTAATATGGACTTTAAAAATTACTGCAATCATTTGCATATTTATTTCACATGACATTTTCAAAAGACGGCAGCAGTGGGCTAAGGCTGCAATAAGTGGGAGTACCTGTGTTGACCTCAGTAGAGCAGATGCAGACAGGTACCATTCACTCAAGAAAATGCCATGGGATGCTCACTGTTTGGAAAACAGTTCAGAAGTTAAAGCATATTGAGCCTTTCTTTCTGAGTAACATCCAAACTCACTCTCTGTTTGCTATTTCCTGTGCTGGTACTCAACATAAAATACAGATGAACAAGTAGATTTTGCCGCCGTATTCGTGAAATAAACTCAGTGGTTGACTCTAGGAAATCTAGAATGGCTTCAGTTTCCAAATGAATGTGCACCAAAACATATACACTTGTTAATGTTGCACAATCTATGTATCCGTATTCACCTAAAAGTGTACTCAGGGGGGTGGGGGGTGTGTGTGTGTGTCTATATATAGGTACAGCACGAAGACTCTAAGTTACATAGCGCAGAATGGCAAAGGGAGCACCAGGTCCCAGCTGCCTGGGGCAGTGGCTGATCATAGGTGTTGGGGGTTTCAGAGTGTGTTTCGCATCTTTGTCCTTCCTCTGATGTGCCATGTTACGTCCGTGCCACGGACACCAGTTGCAGCACGGATCAGTGCGATGGGTTAACAGAACCACCAGTTTAGCGGGCAGCTGAGGTGGGGTTATCGCAGTGCTGGTGTCATGCTTCGAGCACAGTCTCCTTCAGGGACTTAGGACTACACACCTCTGGTTGATGTGAGGGACTAACTGAAGACTAAACTGAAGTTTTGAAAGGTCATGATTTTTTTAAATATCACCCGTATATATCACCACCACCTTTGCAGGGCACAAGATCAGTGCCAGATACGGTGGTCAGTTTTTACATTCCTATGTACTCTGCAAGCGTAGGCATGAAAGAAACCATGTCTCTGAATATCTACACAATGTCGCGTTACCGTCTGCTCACAAGAGAGCTAGCAATCTTAAATCCTTGAGACTTAGAGGTAATTCCACAGAATAAAATAAGGCAAACATAATAGATTTGTTTTGTTAAATAGTAATGCTTCAGTACCGGCTTTATCTCTCCCTCTCTGGTCTCTAGCTAGACAATACTGGCAGTAAGATATTACTGATATTACTGAGATAGTGTTGTAAGCATAAAATATATCAAATCCATTGAGAACATCTGCTATAAACTCTCAATGCCTTACAAGCCTGTGTAAAATACCCTTTTCCTGACTACATTCATTGAGCTTGTAGTTATCAATAAAGATGATGAGTATTTAGTAAAGTAACTAGTGCTTGTAGCACATTTCAAGTCAGTATGATAGGTCAGGGTTTGACAGTGTGGATGGAGATGTTTCAAAAGATTGATCTTTCTGGTGATTTTGTAGTTAGATAGGATAGACATCTCTATATCGTGCAAGCATGGGTTTTACAAGTGAAATCTGAGCATTTGCTTATGAATAGAAGACAATGTACAGAGAAGGAGAATTAATTTTGTTTAGAAACAATTGTCAAGGAAAGCGAATTGGCTAAAAATAATTAGCAATTGGGAGTGTGTGTAGAATTTCTTCTATTCAAGTATTTAGGATTAAATGCTTTACAGTGTAGCCCTTCAGTCCTACATGTCTTTGCTTTGTGCAGAAGGTGGTGTGAAGGTAACAGCAGTCAAACCCAGCTGGAAGCACTGGTTGGTATTTCTTAGAAGTATTAAAGGAAGTATTGACTATTGAAGTATTAGAAGGAAAATAATATCATACCTTCTGTCTTGCTGGCCAGCCAGAGGAACTAGGAGTCTAAGCAGGAACTGTAATACTTTGTTCTATGTAGAAGCCATAATACTCTCTTGGAAAAAAGTTGCTTGCAGAAAGATGGAACAGAGGAGCCTTTTGAATCAGCTAGCCAAGCTGCCCACAGTCAGGAAATGTCTCAACTACGCTTGTGAGCGTATACTTCAAAGTCACTCCACCAAATTGTTTACTTACTAGGATTTCTGAGTTCAGAGAGGCGTGAGGATTTTTTTTACACATGGACAACATATTTGCTCCCATTTCCGAGAACTGCTGATACAGTAAGAGCTGAGAAAGCACCCTGCAGTGGACAAATAACATAGACAATTTCAGGCCGGTGTGTGTTGAATTTGGCAAAATTCTAGATGCAAATGAAGTACTATAATGAGAGAATCTCACTGGTTTCGTCATGCTTAACTGCCGTAAAGGATTTGGCCTAGGGACATCAGTCTAGATGACATTTGAATTGCTAGAGTCATAGAGGCGTTGGTAAAATTACAGTGTTACTTGTCCCTGAGGTAGCAACCATCCCGTGTAAGCACTGGTCAGTGCCACGCTGCTAAGTGCTGGGCCCAGTGCCTTAACCCCAGCAGGATTCTCACGCTGAGATTGCTATACGAGTCTTTTCTCTGAAACCTGATGAAGAAGGATTTTCAGAGTGAGTGAAATCCCCGTGAAGGTGATGATAATGAGCCACTGAGTAATGTATTGCTTAGAAAAGTAACAGAATGTGATGGTCTCCAATTCAAAACTTTCTACCTCTACCCAAATTTTAAAGCTGTCTTGTGAATCTGAATATGAAATGAGCGCCTGGAGCAAGGGTAGAAAATGGGTTCATCAGTTGCTTCTCCTGACGATCAAGTTAGAAAATTGTTCACGCTCGATTTCCTCTTTCTGGATCAATGAATAAATAGTATTTTAATGTGATCAGTTATTCTGAGTTTCAAGGTCAGTGTAATTAATCAGCTAATCAAAGCTTTGTTGCTCGTTTGTTGGTGGTGGTTTTTTTTGGTTTGTTTTTTTTTTTTAATAGAAGGGGAACAAGCCCAGAAGTTTTGAATGATGTTGTCTTCATGGCAAGAGGTTAGAGCAGTCGTTAGCTTATGACCATTGCATACCAACTAAGAGCTGAATGATAAAGAGTTTTCATTTTTCAAATTTTATGTATAAGGCATAAAAATCATTGATAGCCTCAATATCCTGCCAACATGGCCTCTTAGTAAACAAGCTTTCAGAAAAATTATGATAAATAAAGTATCTTTGATAGATAAATGAATGCCATGAAAGCTAATGCTCTGCTTAATGGATGTACAACTTTACCAGCATCCATTAATTTGTATACGAATAAGCTGTAAGTAGAGGTGGTCTTCAAGTCAATTATACTTCAGCTAAGCACAACATGAAGAGCACACAACGGAACAGCCTCCTTGAAGGTGCAGTAATGGTGAGCAGCAGGACAGATAATCATGAGGGATTATTTTACTGGCTCATAAATCCAGATCAATGCTGTCAAGACTCAGCTCTGGGGATGACAAACCTCCTCTTGTGATGTTGACTCCAAGATGCCAGGCTAATGATGTTACTCCATTAAGCTTTTTCCAGTGCCATCATTTGATGGTGTCTTGTTTGAATCTTTATATTCATCTTCTTTTAAGTCACCAGATTACTTTTCAGGCCTTGGTACATCTGACAAAAATCATTCTGCACATTCTTTTTCCACTCAGAAATTTGAATCCAAACATTTGCTATAGTTTCTAGCATATTGCGCTACTCAGGGCATGGTCATTCCACTCTCTTCTGAGGCAAAAGTTGTGTATTTAATTAGGACTAATTAAAATACAATAAGAAATCAAAATGAACACAGCCCCACCCCCTCCCAACGTTACTGGAATTTCAATAAGGTGCCTGATACTTTTGTTAATTCATCTGTTCACTTTGTAGGTTAGTGGCCATTCGAAATGAAACTGCCGAGAGGTGTTTTTCTTGTGCTTTCTTCTTGCTGTATTATTGACAGAAGTTTGATCTAATGATCAGATCATTACACATGTTTCTGAAGGGGTTTTCAGTCGTTCCATGTATAAGATCTGTTTCTCTGATCATTCAGTGTCCTTCTCTTACTTATCCACGCACTGCATCTGTTTTGTTTAAAGAGGGAGTGTTAGCAGACATAGTGTTCAAGGTAGAGGAGGAACACTGCCCTGTCTGTTGTTACTAATACATTTACAGGTCAGAATGGTAGATCATTCATACTGTATTGACGTGACTAAATTGGCTGCATTTTCTCACATATTTTCTGCTACTCTGCATTTTCTCATCGGTGAATTTCATTTGGCCTTGTGCTGCCCTGCTGCCTTTGATATGTCTTCCAGCAGTACCCTCCTGACATCTGTTCTTCCCTAGTCAAAGCAACTTTGTAGATAGATTGTAATTTATAATAGATACTAACCTGCTGATCAATAAACTACTAACAGGCAGGTTTTCTATAATTTCTTTTCTTCTTAACTGGCTGGGGTTTTGGAGCTGTATAGATACACAAATAACGTGTATGACAATGTTTGTTGTTTAAAAGGTCGAGTAGGTGGTATTACGATGTTGTGCTCTCCTGTTGTCGTGTTTGTGAACATCAGTGTTGTGTAAAAACTGTTATTACTGTCCACTGCAAGTCAGTGGATATTTGTCACTAGTCCAGCGGGTAAAAGCTTTGCTAATGTAGCTAATAGGTAAGCTCCTGCTTTCTAGAAACAAATCAATATGGACCTATTTTTCACCCTCAGCTTTACCTGCCTTCATCTATTTACCTTATCTGCCTCTATTATCTCTGTGTTAAGTGAGGTCTCAGGAGTGAAACTGAGTTATAAATGAGTGCTAGTGTCCCGTGTTCAAGAAGATCACATGAATCACAGAACCGTGTGAACTGTTGGCCAAAAATTAAACCCTGAATGATCTTACAGGGTTCTGTGTGCCTTCCTTTAATTCATTTACAGACTATTAGAAAGTACCACTGAAAGTAACATAGTCCTGGAAAAGAGACTTTTTTCTGCTGTCATTATGGATTGTAACAGGATGGATCCTAGCTTTTTAATCTTTATTTATGAATTATGCAAACATTGGTGGCTTCTTCAGTATGAGAACTGGTGGAAACTGGACAGTGAATTAGCAAAACGGGGGGTTACTGTATATTTTTACTGATACCACCGTATATTTTTACTGATACCAAGGCTATACAGGGGAAAGAAACACACACACCGAATCCATAAAACTTCTTTGGTTTATGTCATTGAAAAATATGATCCTAAAAACTTTATTTCTTCTTCCACAAGCTGTAATATTTTAGTTTTCCCTTTATACGTACCTCGAGTTTCTGAAGAGAGGAACAGCATACACCCTGCCAAGGGGGGACACTTTGTGAAAAGTCTCCGGGAAGTCTGGCCCGAAAAGCTGCCAGGAGCACTCTGTTGGACCTCGCCGAACAGGCAGTTCACAGGGAGTGTGTTGCTTCTGCTGCGTCTTTGTTGCTCAGTTTTGCCTACAGAAAGATTAAATGAGGTCAGGAAGAGTCTAGAAAGGTGGATAGCTTCACATTACAGCACAACTCCTTTTCTTTTACATTTGCATGCAAATTGATCTAGAAATCCATCAGCTGACTCTGTTAATGAGGTCAAGAAAAACATGCAGAGTTAATCAAACCCAGCTACAGCTTTTATTAGTTAACTGTCTCCAGGGACGGAAACTCAGGAACACAATTTTTCTTCTGTGCTTGCAGAAACACCTTGCCAAAACAGTGCTATCGGAATTTAATTTCACTGAAGAGCTGCCTCTCTTTTCCCCTTTGCACAAAAGTTACCCATGCATGTCAGTCTTGTCATTTTAATTGAACTTATAGGCATGACTGGCATGTGGTGGAATTTGCTCTGTCAGAATAACAATAATAAATTATTGTAGAAGGTTTGATAAAGAAACCGGGACTTTGCAGAGAAGAATAGTAAGGAATTGAGGGCAGGGAGGAAGAAGTTTCATGAAATACAGCTTTGCCTGCCAGTCAGCTTCTCTGGTTTACCCATTTATTCTTGTAATTTTACTGCCAGTTGTTGCTTAATTATTCCAGACACTATGCCCATCATATTCCCCATTATAGCTATTAATCACACGGTTCAATCTTTTCCAGGCTGCCTTTCAGGCTGGGTAATGTTCCTCGTTACTTTTGCAGCTTCTCTGAATTTTCCACCATTTTGCTTACACTTCGAAATGAATTGTAGAAATAAGATTTATCTTCTTGAATCCATGAAGGATATTAGGAAGGAAATTAATTTTAACATTGAATCAGATTATCCCTAGAAGATTAATTGACAGTGGTAGTTGTGACCATGTTGCCTGAATAAAAACCATCGTGGGAAATATCTGGATTCATAAGGATTCTCAGTAAAGTCCTGCTGGAGTCAATGTATTCGTGAGGAGTGCATCCACAGAGGCCTCCCAGGTCTGAGGTGCAGCCAGGGAAAAAATGATTGGGTGCTCATTTAAATATGTGTGTAACTGAAATTGGTACCAAGAATTTATGAGAGGTATGATGGAATCATGCAGTGAAAGGTTGTGCAAATAAGCAGGCAATGCCTGACGTGGTGGAGAAGAGAGAGAATATCTGAAAGAATGACATATTTTCTTTAATGCCTGGTCACCATCTTGTGTAGTTTTATAGTTTAGCTACTGCGTAGCCTGTCTTGGCCCCAAATTGTGGTAGTAGGACATATTAACTGGTTTTTCCTTTGGAAAATGGAGTGTCAAAGATACTCTAAAAATACCCAGTTACGGTGGAATTTAGGCTTCTAAATTAAAAATAAACAGGTATGTGGATGTTGCTCCACTAGCAACTGTCAAAACCTTTAGAAGCCTAAGTGGAGATTTCCACACATACGTAGAAACGTCTTAAGCTCTTAGATGCCCCTCTGCTGCACAGCAGATGGGAGGTGAAGCAGCACCCAAAAGCAAAGACACTTGAGAAGCCTGGCTTCATCTGCTAAATGTGCCCAGAGCAAATCTACTTCACAGCAACAGTCCCTGAGCATCACAGCATCCCCGCTCATTGCACTTTTCAGTGTGGCCAAAGGATGAAGTTATGATGGTGGGTTCTGCCTCAACAGTTTATGCATTTTCCTTTAGACAAAAAGAGGCATGAAATGGACTTAGTGTCAAACAGGTTGGCCTTCACCAAGGTGAATAACCTAACTGCTTGGATACCGGGTAATACTTCTTTGTTAACGTCATGAATTGTGTCAAGTTTAAGAGTATCACTTGGAGACTGAACTAAGTAAACGACTTCACAGGGAGTTTCTCAAGTTGTAGAGGTATCGCCAAGAATGCCCAAGGATGCCATTTTGAATAAGTGGGCCGCTAAGTTAATAGGTTAAGGCAAGGTCTTGGAGATGAGCAGAGTATGAAGAATGAGAGGTGGTGGAGTGATTGAGATTAAGGTGACACCCAAGATAGATATTGGACAGGAAGGACTGCGTTTCTGCTGAGGAGACCAATATTGGAGTAGCTGAGACGGGAAAATGAAAGTTCCCAGGAAGTAGTTTTCTCTGCATGAATGTGTAAGGAAGGCCCAATCCTAGCAATATTACTCAGAAAGAACGTGCAAACTTTGTATCTTCGGATGCAGGAAAACGTCCAAACCAAAAATGGCACCCAGACAAGTGTGACAGTAGCGGGCATCACGCTGTTGTTCACTGGTGGAGGGTATAAGGGGAAATCTTGTTTTAGCCATGCTGAACTGTACTGAGCCTAAACTAACAGCTGCACCACTGCAGGAGATGTCTAAGAGACTGGCTATGGTTTTAGGTTAGATGGAAAGAGAAAAATGTTAAGTAGCAAGATAGATTCATGAATTGTCAGAATAGAGAAGATACTTATATATGTGCTTCACAAGAAGAAATTGTGGTCTTTAAGATCTGTGCCTGTCACATTCATCTAATAGACCTGTATTTTAAACCTGAATTAAGTATCCAAGTGTTATTTTAAGTCCTCATAGTTAATAGGAAGAAGAATAAAAAAGGCTGTGGTTTCGTATCACAGAGTTGTAAAGCAAAAACAGTTCCGCTTTCTTCAATGTCATTACCTTGGTGTTATTTTTTTAAGTAAACGAACATTCAATCTCTCAGAATCCTTCTACCAGGTATCTGTTTGGGTGATACAGATGTGAAGTCAAGGCTTTTGTTTCATATTTCATAATTAGAAACTAAAGCCTTTGATAATGTGATAAGTGGTCCAAATGGGGGTTGCAAATAATCATGTCTACCTAATTATCTACTGTATAATCAAAAAACTCAGGAGGAACAGACACCTGCCTAATGCAAGCCTTTGGAACAGATGTGCCCCTATTAATAGACATGAGTTGCCTATTAAAACTCTGTGGTGACACAGAATGTTTTCCACTTCATGAAGGATACCCTGACTAACCTTCAGCTTCTATGTAATAAAACCAAGAAAAATGTAGAAGGGGTGCAGCTTTCCTCTTGTCCCCATTACGCTCCAACATGAACTCTCAGCCCTCCAAGGTTTAAAGGTGCTGCACCGCTTACCCAGTTGTTTCTGGTTACTCTTACAGAGTATGTATTGTCTGAAGACATGACAAAAAATATCCTTCAATGAGAATATTTTGCCAGTAAAGAAATTCAGTATTCAAAGTCTGTTACAAACATCAGACAGATGTATTGTGCTGGAGATTATGGATGTGAAAAACAATGTAGTGTGGGCAGGTTTTCTTAAAGATACCAAAATAGCAGTTTCAGAACTGTATGACAATAAAAAAAATGAGCTACTTAAAAATATACTATGGGGAACAGAAGACTCATACATTTGTTTGTTAGGATAATATTTTAGATATTAATAACTGATTCCTGGCCCCAACATGGTTCACTGGAGATGAGCTTGAGTTTCGTTCTCTGTGGGTGCAGGTAGACATATAACATTATGCACGTGGCTTGTCTTGTAGATTTAATGGTGTTATTTACCTGCTTAAAACTAGATGCATGCATATGCACTTGCAAAACAGAGGTTGTAATCGTTAGAGATGTTGCCTATTAAATTCCCACTAGTGTCAGAGAACAGCTATCTGAAATAAAAGTTACACCTCTGCAAAACCTTGCAGGTGAGAGAGAAATCCTTTAAAGCACACGCAGTATTGGGCCATTTTTATTCATAGTCTTTCTTTTCAGTTCAGCTCTGTTGAGTTGAAGAATTAGACAAAGGTGAAGGATTTCAGTCTTCCATTTTTACAAGCCATCTCTGAGAGCTGGTTGACTCGTGCCAACCACACACAGTAGTGTTCAGTGTCCCTGGACTGCAAATGCAGGTGAAGATTTTGAGTGCTTCCCAGCAGAGGACTGGATATTCTGCTCCTCTGCTCTCTAATTCCCATTTTTCCAGAGCATGGTTACAGCAGAGGGACTGGAGTACAGAGGAAGAGCCCCAGCACCTATGGTCATGCAATATTAGTTGATTTTTTTTTTTTTTTTGAGCAGTAAATATTTCATATTCATGAACAGAATAAAAAACTGCCACTAGTACTGAGATAATCTGCCTGAGATTGTAGAGAGACAGAAGCGAAAGCTCTGATGGCCGTGGGTTGTGCCATATGTCCCGAAGCAAAGCTAATGGAGCTGAGGGATTTTTCTGCCTCCTGCCCAGGGCAGGCGTGGGCTGAGTGCTGGGAAGAGAAGCCTGCAGGGTCCAGCCTGCACCTGCAGTACCACCATCACGGTTTCTCGGCCGCTGCTTCTGTTTATTGGGAGTACAGGAGAAGAGGGATAACTTGTGGTGCTGAAAGAGGAACTCCTGATTAGAGGAACGTGTGGAGCTTTATGCATGACAAATGGAGAAGCCTGGGTTGTACTGGCCCAGAACTATGCGGTTAACATCTCCTCCTTTGTCTGCAGCCTCCTACGTATTACCCATCCTTTCCCTGTTGTCAAACACCACGTGAAGCTTCACTTTCAATAATTCAAACCACTTTTGAAGTGTTCTTCTTAAATAATGTTTTAGTTTTTCCTTGCCAAAATTCAGGAGAAGCTGAATTCAGCTACAGGATACAGTGATCGCTTTAGAATACAAAAATGGAAGCTGTTGGCCACAGACGTATCCAGTCAGGGTAACAGGAGCCTTCCTTTTGGAATGATGTGTTATGCATTTCTAAAATACATTTGACAGCATCAGGGCACTACAGTGAAGCCAAAAGACAGCTGACGTTCAGCTATTTTCCGTGTCTAAAATATCTTTATTTTGACAAGTAAAGATTAGCTTAAAAGGTCAAACTGAATGTTATAACATGGGCTGTAGTAAATGTAGACGGATGTTAAAAATATATTCATAGAGAGTGAGAGCATGTGTATATTCATTCAGTGAGAACAAATATATTCAAATATATACAGGAAACCTACACCATCCATCTAAGTCTCTCAGACCTAAAGTACTCACCATTAAAAAGTCAGCAGTTGTTAATGTTTATCACACAGTGGGAATGAGATTACCTCAGCTTTTCTTTCCATTTAGGAAAAAAAACATTCTATAATACGTGCATTATTTTAGAAAAAAAAAAATTGCATTCCTGGAGTTAGCAGCTTTCACAAGTTGCTGTAGCTACTTGCACTCTGGGATTTGAAAGACCGGTAGTGCTGAATTGTGTGTCTGCATAAAGCTACTGTGGTGGCCATTGCTGCCCTGCCTGAAGGTCATACTCGGGATGACGTTATGGATGACAGATTCATTCCTCCTCTTCTTCATAGAATCTTAAAATATTTTGGGCTGGAAGGGACTTTCAAAGGTCACCTAGTCCACCCCCTCTGCAGGGAGCAGGGACACCTTTACAAGATCGGGTTGCTCAGAGCCCCGTCCAACCTCATCTTGAATGTTTCCAGGGATGGAGCATCTACCACCTCTTTGGGCACCTGTTCCAGTGTTTCACCACTCGCATCATAAAAAACCCTGCATACTCTTCATGCTGGCAATAGCTCTGCTGCTGACCTACTTCATGTTTGACATTTTTGGGGCTGAATTCTCTCCTCCACATTGAGGTATCTAATACTTTTTAAGGTTCCCTAGTGTATCAGTAACATCCATATGGAGCTGACAGATAAAGAAATAGGACCTGCAAGAGACCTGTGTCTTCTGAAGTGGCAGCCAGAGTCCAGGTGAAGTATCTTAGAGCAACACAAATGGCACGATGTTGAAGTGGCACTTTGATATCTATATGTGGGAGCCTGAAGTGAGCCCAGAGTGACTTTGTTTCGTGTAGTGAGAGTTAGCTAAGTCTCTACCTGCTTTCTTTCCCTCCCTTCTCACCTGCTTTGTAGACAGAAATAGGCTGTTTATGCTCAGGTCAGCATAACCCCTGCCACACGGGTAGCTCTGGCTGGATGTCTTTGTGCATGGGCTGCTGAGAGCACAAATTCTTAACTCCTGGCATTCAGGAGCATGCATTTATGTATTTTTGTTTCTGTGGCCTGTTCACTCTGTTCACTGCTACTGACAGTCACTCACAGATTTGTCCTCTGTCATCCAGAATTCACCATCATTCTGCTGCACATTAGTTTTGACACAACTACGATGAATACCCAGAGTATTGCTTTCCCTTTCTGTGAGGACCACTTGAATTTGTACAGTCTGTGTTATCCTGGTGACTCATTTAACTTGGATACCACTTTTTCAGTCTAGAAGGCTGAATAGCATGTCATGACTCTGGTCTCTTGCCAGCTGTAGAGAGCTTTGCTTTCCTGCATCTCGGAAGACCCTTGCCAAAAAGCAGCTAATAGAGCAGCCCTGTCCCTTCGTGGAGGGGAGAACAGGCCATGGAACACTGGAGGAGAGCATTAATTAATTCTGATTAGCCCTTCCTCTTCTGGAAGAATTTCTTGCATCCAAAACATTTCAGCTGTATTTTGCTTAAATCAATACGTCAAGGGGATAAGACCTTTCCCCAGTGTGCCCCTGGCCTACCGTGAGTGACGTCACAAAGTTAATTCCCTTCCCTGTGATTCTGCATCCTTATCTGTAAATGGGAGGAGCTGCCACTGGAAGCCATATGAGAACTTTCAGATTAAAAAAGAGTCTTTCTGAAAACTACAGTGTAACTGTGAGGAGACCTGATGTGCCACAGATTCTCAACAACAAAAGAGGTTTCTATGCCAGCAGAGCCAGTTTTTTACCTTCACAGACCAGACTTCTTTGCTGAAAGGAGGCAGGTCCTTCGGGGAAGCAGTACACACAGGCATGAAGTGTTGTGGAGAAGTTATGTTGTTCTGCACTTCTGCATTTGATTTTCAAGAAAAAGATATTATGGATAATTAAAGTGCTTAATGTATCCACAGCTGCAGGAACTTACACTAGTTGGCAAAAAAAAAAAAGTATTATACCTCCAACAAATTGCTCTAACATTAAATATATATTTATATTCCTACAACTTGAATACAAGTTCTAGCATTAGCTTGTAATGCACTTTCCTATGCCAGAGACCACAGCGATCAATATATTACTATTCATTGTCAGAAGCCAGCTAAAAAATAGGTGCTTTTCCTCTCTTTTTCCTGCATTCTTCCTCTTCTTCTCACCTTGCATTCCCCAGATCCTTTTCTGCCAGCCAAGGAGTAATTACATGTATGTTTTTGTTATCCACAAGTCAGTCTACACATGTAGCTATAAATTCAAAATGCCTGGGTCACTTATTTCAGCAAGGCCTGTGTTCAAGGCATTGTTTTATTGCTGTGGCTTTTAGTCAGATAGCAGGATCCAATTAGGTTTTCCTTCATCTTTATTTTTCTTGTGGAACATCTTTAGAGCTGCCTGGAGAGGGGAGAGGATAAATGGCATAAGACTGGCCAACATCAGAGGACGTCCTACATCAAGAGGCTTTTCTGGGTGATTTGTACTGCCTGAGAGGAGTAAAAATCTCATTAAAACAGAAAAGGAGCTAGGCAGGTTTCCTTCTGACGTTATATTTCTACCTAAGGCGAACAACTGTCATTTCTAATGTTGTCCAGCTACATGGCCTTGTGTCACATCATGCTCTAGTGACTGTCTAACAAATCTTGTCTTGTTACCTTTGCATGTAACTCCCCATGCAGTTTTTACTTAATTTGGTGGATGTATTTTGAATACCAACTAAGTCATAAGCTTATGCATAGATTCAGAAGGCAAGTATGCCTGTATTCAGGTTACTGAAAGAGTGAATATCCCTCATTTTTACATCTGAAGCAGTACAAGCAGGTTTCCCATATCAAGCACAGTGTCTAATGCATTATAATTTTCCATTACAGCTGATGCTTGGAATTCTACAGAAACAGTAAAACTTTGCAACACATTTTCTCTCCTTGTGTTTATGTTGTGGTGTGACATCTCCTTTTGCAATTCATCACCTTTATAGCAAAAATGAAATCTATGTATGTGTATTTCAACTTCCATGAAATATAAACTTAGTAATGTGATCTATGAGCTTTAGGATGCTGGTAGAATGAAGATATCTTACCTCCAAAATATGACATTACTGGATTGTTTCTAAATCTGGCAACATTCCACATATTGCTTGAAATTTCTGGATTTATAGTCCCAATGTTTCTGAATTTCTTAACAGCTACACTTCCCGTGAGGATGTACCAAGATATAATTTGTCTGTAAATCTCCCCTGTCATATGCAAACACCGTAAGATCTTCAAGGGAAATGCTTTTTTTTTTTAAGTGCAAAAAGGCACACTTTGCCTAGGTTGTCAGTGTAAAGCTCTGTGTGCAAAATATAAAGTAGAGAAAGTATCCCCCAGAATAATTGACATACTTTTGTCTATCAGCAGCGGAAAAATCGTAGTGTAAGCAGTACTAACAGAAGGGCCAGGGTCTGCCGTCAGTGGTTCCACTGACATCAGGGACGCAAGTAGCTGAAGCCAGGTAATTGCCACCATAAGTGAGGATCTACTGAAACCTGGATCGTGATGAGTAAGCCACTCATCCCTGAGCACCTTCTGTGAAGCTGCAGACAAGAATTTTGAATCATAAATGGCAGCTTAGCAGAAGGGAAGGCAGCTCTCTTCCCCTACCTGGTATCCTGCTCCTGTGAAGGGCAGGTTCTTGTTCTCCGCAGAGCAGTGAAGGAGGGTAAGTTGTGCGCCTGTATTTTACTAGCATTCAGTTTCAGTAATACAACTGTGTTAGCTGCAGTAAAATCCTTTTTTTTTTACATGTGGCTGATTGGATATCTTTGCAAACCCGAACTTGAATCTGTTTTCTGAATCACCCATTTGGGAAGAAAAAAATGCCATCTGATATATTCCTGAGAAGAACTTGCTGTTCTCTGTACTAATGTGTGGAGAGTCAGATTTATGGGCTCAGGCAGGTGTCCTCTGTGTGTGCACTTGTATGCATGTGCACGTGTTTAAATGTGAGAGAATGAGAATAATTGAGAACAGCAGTCCTTCAGGAGAAGGCGTGTGGAGCAACTGCTGTTGGCTCTCCTAGGAGTCCACTGGGGAGCATGTTACTCCATTTACAACTCCAGGGGAAAAACACTTGCAAAAGCTTTCCAGAAGATGTTTTGTAAAGTTGGGGGAACGGTGATTGCCAGGGACATGCAGCCTGGGAGTCACAGTCTTGCATAAACTCTGCCAAAGAGGTGTGATCTGATGATAATGACTTGAGAGGAAGAGACACAGAGAGAGGACCTGTGTAGTATTTAGGTGTGACAGTGCTTTGGCGTGGACGTAGAAGTGCCCATCGTTCAAAACTCCTGGCATTCAGATCTTGCAGAGGTTTTCCCTTCAACGTACCTCTGATAACGTGCAGAAAACCCAACCTGCAAGTCATGACGCAGAGAGAGCAGGTTGCCCTGTTGTTTGGCTCCCCCTGCACATTGCGCTCCTCTGGAGAGACTGTTCCCGACTAAATGGTTTTGTCATTCACCTCTGACCAACTGTGCTCTGTTGACTAGGCTTGAGCAGGAAATGTTCCAGCAAAACAACCCCCAACTTGTAGTGAGGAGAAGCAAGCGCGCAGCTTTGCTCTCCTTCAGTTGCCTTTCATCGCTCTCCTGTCTTGGCCTTCACGCCAGGCCAGGCAGGTCACACAGAAGCAGGGAAGCATGTTTTTGTCAGTGACATTTCTGGCCATTTGAGAGATTGCCTCTGTCCCTTGGTATGCTGTCCCAGGTGGAGTTGCTTCCATGGCTTGGCGATGGAGGGAGAAAAGTGCCCTCAGGGCTTCTCGGCAACAGCTGCCGCATTCCCAGAAGCGGGCTCACCACTGTGTCTTGGGGCTGGTGACTTTGGGATTCAGGTGTTCCCCCAGTTTCCACCTGAGACTGAAGAGGTTGGGATTTGGCCGAGGAGGCAAGAGAGCGAGCGTGGTAGCCAAGGCTTTTAAGAAATTTGTAGAGAGGATTTAAATTGAGTTGTTGCAGTTGTGTTGTTTCAATTTGTACTTACCTTTCTTTTCTATTTTCTGTAGCCATAGTTTAAGGAAGGTTTATATGAAATCTGAACAGGTCAAACAACAAGGGGATAGGCATGACAGATCTCACAGCAGAAATAATAAAAGCTAAGCTGCTGCCAGGGCCACGCTATTTGAAAAATCAAGTGGCCTCCAGCCATTCCTGCTGAGGGCACAGGCCAGCGCAGGGAGAAGAAACTGAGGGCTTGCTGGGCAGTACCACACTCTGTCCCTCCAAACGTTGGAGAAAGCAGCAGGCTGGGGTGGGGTGGCGTTGCCTGGCTGGGCTCAGTGGGACTGGACTGCTTTGTACAACTGTGCTTGCTGTGCCTGGCTCCAAACGTGTGCTCGCTGCCGAGAGAGTTCTTCCACACATCATAAACAACAGCTACGTGCCTGCTTATGAATTTGTGTGTATTCTCTTCACCATCCATCCAAACTACTTAACCTTGACATGTGAAGCTAATAGCTTCTTACTCCTTCATTTTAAAGGTTCCCCTTTGATGGCTAATTGAGGCTGGGTTATAAACTCCATAACCTTATAGCAAAGTACAACAGCTCCAGTTCTTAAAAAAACCCCAAACAAAACCCTGCTGCGTAGTCGGAAGGTCAGTATTTCAAAACCACCACACTGTGGGGTTTTTTCTCAAAGTGACCTGAAGAGGAACCTGTATTTTTGTGAGGACTAAGGGTTGTAAAACCCATCCTTTTTAACAAATGAAACTTATTTTGTCATGTGAGTTATAATCCTGGTTCACGCTTCGGGACACTTGCACTGTGTTAATTTATTAAAATCTTTTAAAAGCTGGCTATGGAACAATTTGAAAATACCATATAATGGACAAAATATCAAGAGACTTCTACAGTAGTAAACCTAACAGAGAGAGCAACTGTGAGATGGAGGAAGAGTAGCTACCAATGCCTGTGTCTTGGTCTAGAAACAAATAGAGTATTTATGTGTGTGTGTGCGCATTATACTGATGAGGCGTAAGAACTGGGGTACGGAGGGGGGAAGCAAGGAAGTTAAGAAACTAAATTTCCCTGATAAATTAAATTGTGGGGAGAGAGGGGTGTTGTTTGGTTTTTTTTTCATTGTAAATTTTTACCTCATACTGTAAGCAAACAGAAAAATAGGGGGAGTTGGAGCCAGGATGTTAATAAGGTTTGATCTTCAAAAAACAAGAAGGAGCGAGCAAGAGAGAGGAGAAATATAATAATGTTCTGAATTTGAATAACATGTTAGCTAACAGCAATGGAAAGAAACATCAATTCAGAGGGAGGGAAAGTGGCCAAAATTGCATTATGGAATATGAATCATGGAGTAGCTAGAGAGCAAAATATGTAAGGAAGTAACAACAACAACAGAAGACTGGGTACCTTAACAAGGATTCTGCTAGTGAACAAATTATCTATTCCTATGATTTTTCTACCAGCGACACATAATTCACATTTTCCAGAACCGAATAAATAACTGTACAGAAACTAAGACATTTAAGAAGCAAATGCTGTTAAAACTTGACTTTGTCTTTATCAGCAGCCTTGACTGCATACACTGACTCTAACTTGTACCGTGCTTCCCTTTCATGGAAGATCTTCTGTCATGTCAAAGAAAGGTGGCAGGTGAGAATGAGCCTACCTTCAGGAAATACCGTCTTCTATTTACCGCTTTTTTAGCTTTTCCCTTAGAAGTTGTTCTCTAGCTTTGCGAAATTTTGAGAGGCTAACTCTGGCCAACAGATACCTGGGTAATTTCTTTCTGTTGTTAAATAATGGCTCTCCTATTTTTATCTAAGCAAGGTGGAATTATCCCCGTTTTGGCAGGGCTTCCCAATTCAGAGCCACCCTGAATTGTCTCCAGTAGCCCATGTGACTGTCATTTTAGAAGACTGAGGTGAGATGCCAAGTCTGGTTGGGTTTGTGGTTTCTTTTCATTCATACCTGTATTATCTTTAATTTCCACCCTATTTAACATTATGTAAGATCTCCTTTTTCCTCCCTAACTTTTAGCATGTGTCTGAATGACACTTTGGCAGTACTTTTCATCTCCTAGATTGCTCTAGTTCAGCCTGCCTTTTCATAATTCTCACTAAAACCTTCAGCATTTTGTCCCACAGCTTGTTTTTGTCAGTCAGTCCTTGCTTGATGTGATTATTCATCCAGTTATGTGTGGAGCCGTTCCCTGCAAGTTGTTTTCCTCCTTTTAGTGGCAGACTCTAGCCAGTTTTATACCTTTCACACTGATCATTTTTTGTGGTAAAATCACAAATTATTTCTCTCAGAGCAACAGCTGGAGAAGAATTAAGGTTTAATATTTACAAGTTCATTGGCAAAAGGAATTGAAAGTTTTTTGCTGGAACCTTTAATATGTAAATCAGACTGAAGTCAACAAGTACAGATTTTTATTAATTTTTTTAATCCAAGCCCTGGGAGTTATCTTTTTTTTTTTTTTATTCCAGGCTTTTTATTCATAAGTTTCTTAATCTGAATATAAATTGTTGTTTATATAGCTCATAACCATTTTAACCCAAAAAATTACTCTCAAAGGCTTTCTGCCCGTGGTTACAACAGAGTCTTAGGCAAGCTGCTTTGAAAGGAGTCACATTAAGCCAGCTGGTTACTAGAGGCATCTGCCCTGGTGAGTGTCCTGGTGCCCAGGGCAGAGGTTCAGAGTTCCCCACCATGCGCTGCCCATCCATAGGAGTGAGTAAAGCAGGGCTCAAGTGTCCTCAAGTGCTGGACCTGGATTATCTAGACTACTGTGTTGTTAGAGCCATCTCCAGCATGAGTTTGGACTGTCCTCGATGGGAAGCTTTCGTGAAACTACACTGTAATGTTAGTAATATAATAATGTTGTTAATAATAATATAAATGTAACTGTTTTCCACACTGAGCATTTTTCTCAGGTCTCCCCTAGAGCCCTTGTAACTTTAAGACAGTTTTGGCAAACAACTTTTAAGTCTCTAAAATGATGGAAGTTTTGTGCTGTATTCCACTAGAGTGATGCCTTTCTGTTATTGTCCGAGGTACAGACCTGCATCTGCCTCAAAGATAACTAACCAGGCAGTTCAGACGGTGACTGGGAGCAGTGCTCAGCAGCTCACTCGCAGTAACCTCAACAGTACGAGGACTTCTTTGTGCTAAAAGTACCTGGGAACTCTCTGAAGCTACAGCAGCATGCATAATGCCTGTGCAACAGTCCAGATGCTTGCACAAGTGTCTAGCACTGGGTGCATGAACAATCTTGTTGACTCGGAGGGCTCTTCTCATGCATTTCCAATAAGGCACGTTCCTGTGCCTGTGGCTGCAGGGAGCCAGGAGCCTCCTTCTGCAGTCACACCATGTTACTCCTGTCTTTGATGCCTACCATAACTTCCAGAGGAAGAGTTTGCAAACACTGGGCCAAGATCAAATATGTTTATTTATGCAACCTCACTCTGTTGGCATTTCCTTTCACTTCAGTGGGGCCACTTGCAAAGCAGTGCTACTTGACGTGAGGAAAAACATCACAGTCTGGGTAGTGATGTCTGTATGACAGTACAAATCTCAGTCGCAGCTGTTTGGTTCTGGCAGTGCTCAAACAGACCTAGAATCAATCTCCCCGTCAGTGAATGCAGTGCACGGTAACACTCCTATTACTAGCCACCTAATATTACTGTTCAGCCTCACACCCGTACTAGTAATTAAGGGGTAATAGTTATATAACAGTAGCCACTTGGTGGTTTATGGAACAGTTATCTTCTTCCCAAAGGTATAAACCACAGGGCCAAAAGGAACCAAAGTATTGACAGAAAAAACAGGGAGGATATTGTTCTCAGAGCTGTATGAAGAAATACTCTTCTCCAGTGTTTCAGAGGACTGCTCCTTTGCCTTTAAGATAACAAACCACCTATTAGGAAGGAAAAAGTCCATCTTGCTGTTGATTTGCTTTTATCCTGCCGTGCTTTCAGGGCTGAATTAATAACTTGTTTACCTGGGAAGTCTAGAATCCTCTTTATTAAGGACCTTATTTTAGGAAAAAGTGTAGTTTTGTCTGAGTAGAAAATGGTGATTCAGCCTCAAAAACTGGAGCTACTGGAACAAAATCAACAACAAAACTACTTCTCTTCACGCTGATGTAGGCATGGCTTTTACAACCCACAGATTTCATCCTCAATTTTCAAATTGCTTATAGTTACTTTGTTGTAGATAATAACATAATTTGGAAAGTAATGGTTTATAGGTAGTTAAGAGGGAATATGCCAGAGTGCTTTGATGTTGTTACCAGTCACGACTAAGTGCTGTCTCTCCAGAAGAGATACGAAAAAATCAGAAACTGGTAGCAATCCAAAACTAGCATTATTTAACACAGAAATTAAAAGGCAAATGAAAGAGGCCCTAAACAGAAGCTAAACAAAATAAATGGCTATGTTCCCTAAGCCTAACTTATTGAAATGAGAAAAGTTAAGATAATGTACAGTGATGGAAATCAGACCTATTCATTTAAAAAACCAGAGAACATATTCCCTTCCAGACGGGCAAGCCAAAGTGAAAACGAAGGTCACAAACTGAGCGGTGCGTACTAATTAGCTCAAACTTGGTAATAACAATATTCTTTCTCCCATCCTAGTAGAACAACCAATAATCTCAGGTTGTCAATTGCAAGCACACAAGAAAACTGAAAAAAAAAACCCAACCCTGCAACAAAATCTCACTAAGAGCTTTGGCCTAGAAAGGCACAGAGAGCTATTAAAAAGTAATCTCTGCTTGTGTAGTCAAATGAGTTTGCCTGAGGTCCTGCTCCACGTTTTCAGCTGTGTGCTCAACAGATTTAGGCATTTCTTTCCTTATATTTGCGCATGCAGATACTCTCTTGGGCATACGGGCACATACTTTTTCATATCTGTATCTGTTACCCCTAAGAAATAAGGTGTATGAAAGCAAAATGACACCATAGCAAATGCATGAGGAGGTGTCCAGAACTTGTGAAATAAATGTTTTGATTAACACCACCATTAGGAGACTTTACCTGTCAAACTGGGAGGAGTGTGCAAATGCAGGGGGAGCTTCTAGCGGGAGAGAAACGGGGTGGTCAGAGGCGGCTCTGTGTCCTGCGTCTGCCCCAAGCCGCTGCCCGCTGCCCTAGGAGGAGGAAGCAATGAGTTTTGGCTGGGCTGGAAGAGGGACAGGGGTTGAAGCAGACACAGTTTCTTCCCTTTTGACCTTCTGAGGTATTCAAACTGAAATAGTTGGGGTACTTAGCAGACAAAATGAAATATCTGAATATGAGAAAAAAAGTGTGAAAATACTGATCTAGCTACCAAGCTACCAAATCATCTACTGACAGTAAACTGCTAAATTTTGAACTTCTATAATTACTAGCCAGCATTGTTCAATACCACAGTACCCTGATATAAAAATAATCTGCATGCAGGATGATAGGGGAATCCTTTGGGCATCTGTGAGATGTAACAACTCCGACTCCTTCAACGACATCATCCCAGCAGCTGCAGAAGCTCGTGCGAAATTTAGGCTAAGCAGATAGCTGCTCGGTGGCTCCATTCTGCTTCCCACAGACAACAAATGTTTCCTGTCTTTTTATGTCACACTGATCCATCTGTGAACTTCTGGCTGTGTACAGGGCACAGGGCTGGGTCCCGAATGTGCAACTGTGGGCAGTAGGATATGTGATGGCAGCTCGGATTTGACTGCTCGTACGCTTTAATTGTAAATCCTAACTATTCACAGTCTTCCTACTGCTCTGGTTGTCATCTTCTGAATATTTGTGACATCAGGACGGCCGGCCATGGGAAACACAGCTTCATGTAATCTATCCCTTTATTCATTTCATACTATAGTAAATATTCAGGCAGAGTCAATTAGAGAAGTAGAAGGGAAAGAATTAAAACCTAATGAAAGTTAATCAAAGAGAAGAACTTCCTTCAGGCTGGCCATGCATGTCTGTAGTTTGTCTGTCATTTATAATGCTGCAGCCTCTGGTTCATAGTCAAGCTGTAATTCTGCCAGTTAATGTATCCAATTAACCCCACTAATGAGCTAATCAACAGTGTAAAATCTGTGTAAAATCACCGAGGGTGTATGATGAATGGGAAATGCACTGAACTCTCCTGGTATAAAAAGTGCTTTATTGCACTTGTTAAAGTGGCACTGCCTTCTCCCTCTCTAAAGGGTAATTTATCACTAGGGTCTGTAACGGTGCCATGCCCTGATAAGGGAGAGGTGGCAATAAACCCATCATAAAATGATTACTCAGGAATGCAGAGCAATTAAAGTGTCTCTGCATATCAGAGTCATAGGCTAGAGAGCAAAACGGTATTTTTTGTTGTAGGTTGCTAATAAAAGGCAGGCAATTGCTTGAAGGTGGTCCACAATTAGGGAAGCCAATACCTGTCTAATAAAAAAAATTACAATTTTTAATAAAAACCCACCCCTGTGACTGGCGTTGCTCCACTCTGCCTCTGTTCAGGCAAAGACTCCTGAACCTTCGTTGTGAATTAAGCTGAGGAGCTGCTCTAGGTTAAGGCTGTTTTTCATCTTTTTTCTGAGTTAGTTTTAATCCAAGCCAGTTTCTCACTCTGGTTCTCTGCATGGCACAAAAACCAGAGAGGCAGTCAGAGGAGTAATCGGCCCAGGGCAAGGCGAGAGCAGGGCGCTGCCTTTCAGTGTCACTGCCAGCTCATGCTGTCGAAGCGTGCTGATGCCAAACAGCTTACATACATGCCTGAAGCAAGCTCCGTCCTTAACATCACCACTGCAAAAATACAGCGTTAAAAATTGCTGTCTGCCTCTAGTCACATAAGGATGGCTTCACAGGTACTGCAGTGTGCTTTCCATCTGGATGAAAGAGCATCCATCGCATTGCATCTGCTCGCTTACCTGGGAATACGTTCGCCTTCTAAAAAGAAACATCCTGCAGCAGGGGTCTCATGTCAGAGCAACAGAATAATCCGCTTCTGTTTTCTCTTTCTCTCAGTGAACTTCATAGAGTGAAGCTGCAGGAAGATCATGTACCCAAATCCTGTATCTAGAGTCTGGTAAAACTGATTCATGTTCCAACCCAGATTTATGTCTAGTGGTAAATAAATCACTGTTTTGCAAAGTTGTCTCAGGCAACAGACAAACATAAGCTGAAAAATATTTCCTTAAAGTTCTTTTCTGCTTAGAATTACAGTCAGAAGCGTATTCGTATGCCTGAGGACAGGAAATGTCATATTGACAGTTGAGTTGTAAGTCTCCCTCTTCCTGGATTGGGCACTGGGGGCCCAATTCTGCTCTCTTTTCAACTCAGCTGAATTAAATGGCATTGCATCGACATAAATGAGAGCAGAAAAGCAACTTGGGAGTGCCTTTCATGATCAATAAAAATAATTTCATACGACGGTGAATTTTCCAAGTGGATCAGAATCAATTAAGGTACTACCGCTACTGGAGGCACATTTACCCATATGCAGAGTCTGTATTCATTTTCCTTTCCAGGAAATTTGACATTTTGCCAGAACATTTATATCAGTTGTGTTCTACTAAGTGGAAATAGAACTCCTATTCACATTTTATGAAGTAGCTGTTTAGGAGATAGTCTGTATTTTCTACAGGTTTTGAGGGTATTTTCCGCTATGTATTAAACTCCTTTTCTTGATCTCCGTAAATCTAAGCTCAGATAATATTTTCCCGTGTATACTGCCCATAACAACACAGCAAAATAGCTGCAGGGTCACCTGTTTATGGTAGAGCTCATCCACATTTCAGGCTCAGTAGAGATCTACCCTGATTAGTACAAACGTTACCTGCTGTACTTTCCTGTGTCTTTGTGTCCATCTGCTTTGTATCTGAACAGTAATGTACAGTCAGTGCAAACCAGCAGGTCAGAATGTGAGTGCCCCTGGCCCGCGGCGGGGAGAAGCTCCGCGGTAGACTAACCGTAGACCAGCAGTGCTAACCCTAAATCTCAGCTCAGTGTCCCTACTAGAGAAACAAAACCTGCCAGTCCATCGCTTTGAAATTTTAAGCATCAGCACCTGGACCTAACCTCATTTTTTTTCAACATTCACATTTTTTGAGTCAAGCATTTGATAAAATTAGTCCAGTAGGAAAAAGGTTTGGGGCAGGAAAGGTTTTCTAAATCCTTATTACGTTCGAGTTCTTTCTCCATGCCACTAAAGGCATCTCCCAGAACTGAGTGCACTTCACTGGCAATTCTGACTGGGAACAGAACTCTGGCAGTCAGCTATGGTCCAGCTCCTGCTTTGATGCTATTTATAAGTTTGAGATAGTACAATTTAGAGGCAAGCTTTTCCAAAATGATCCTTAAAACCTTTAACTAGGGAATGTAGTAAAATATAAACATAACAGAATTGGATTTATAGCCATCATTCTCCCTTTGTAACAGAATCCCTAGATTTAGCTCAAAGTGCACAGATGTTTGAGGCTCGTTTTTTACTTCAGCTCACTACAGGACTATATTATGTTCCATATATTCTGTTCCAAGCACTACATTATATTCCAGATGTACATGCATGGTTCAAGTTCAAGCTTACTTTATACTTTTCTTCATATTAAAATATATTTTTCACTGTAGGGATCTAATTAGAATACATATTTAGTCTGTAAACAAGTCACTGTGCAGTGGAAGGAGATGGTTTTTTCTTTCCCTTCAGCAGTGTAAGGATTTTAGTTAGAAGCTGATATGCAGATCAGCCAACCTTGTAGGAAAGGTAAGCAGTGTTAAATTATGTGTGAGTTATTAATAATTCCTAATAGGAGGAAAAGACCTGACAGAAAGGATGAATTAAATGACTGTAATAATCACAGAGATGCATTACTTGGGATTCATTTCAGCATATTTGTGATACTCTGTAATGGGAGAGTCAACTTTTAACTCGGCGAGAAAGCAACTGGTTTTCCTCATTAACAATAATTCCCCTTGAATTTATTTTCTTTTTACTTCACATTCATACAGTGGTGCCAGTACTACACAAGTAGGATGGCTTTTTATCATAAAAATGCTTGTCTAAATACATCCATTGAACTACTGTTCCCAAAGTATGGAACAAATTGGTTTTGTCTATTCTCAGACCTTTTATCTTAGCCATCTCTTTCACTGAATTCCAAGGCACTAAAGAAGTATTTGTTAAATGCTGCATACTAGCAAAAGGGGCTCCGCAAGAAAAGCAAAAGAAAAGAGTAACATGCTACATTCTGCAGAAGAAGAGCGCAAAACTGTTTGGTGGTCTGACAGCACTCGCCTTATCTCTCCCTTAGAAATTCTAATCCTCGTTTGATCCAGTTGTCTTTCTTACAGCTGATTTTCAGATTATAGTTTCCCTTCCCATTTTCAGCACAGGCCTGTCTATGTGCTGTGTGACAAAGCAAGATCGTCCGAGTAAGACGGATACCATATTGAAATAGTCTAAAGAAAATACTTTTATTATACCCACTAATTTTTGCTCAAGATCCTGCCTGTATTCCCAAGAGGACTAGGTGAGTCAGAGAAGTGCACGCACCCCCCAGCACACGCCCAAACCCAAAAGAAAGGAAGGACTTCTTTCTAATAAGGAGAAGGCAATAAGTGGCAGAAAGAGTGGTAAATAATGGGCATTAATTTGAGTAAGGAGACAAGAGCTGAGCGGGAAATTAAGATGAATAGCTGTGGAAGAAGCCTTGATAAAGGAGAAATGAGGAGAAACGGTTCAAATTGACCTGAACTTAGAATGTTTTTAGAAGTCACTTTCTGAGAAAATACCCAGTAACCGATGGCGCTATTGCCATAACTCATAAATGGAGTCGTTGATTACCTGTTCTGTAACTGAGCCAATGAATATTCATAGTTCCCTTGGTATGGAGCTGGCATACTTCAGCTAATTAAGGCTTCTGCTTAGTCGGTGCATGTGCGTACTTCTTATATGAAGTATGTTTAATTGGAGTTTGACAGATAATAGCAAAGACAGTTTGCAAACAAAGTAGACTCTGCTGTCATTTCCACAGAAAGGGAGGGTATCACTTAATGGAAACGTATAAAAATTAACTTTGGTCACTCAATTTCAGAAGGGCCTAAAATTCACGCTCTTAGGGCATTTTTCAGTTAGAAATTGGCAAGAGAAACACTTTTTTAAATGGTAAGACACTTATTTCTTATTTATGCTTATTTCAAAAGAACATGCACATTTCTACTCGGAGTGCTTCTAAATGCTGTTGATATTGACATTATCCCCTACTGAATGTATTTGAGAATACTGTGCAGCCTTTGAATTAAACTTTTAAGGTATCATATATTTCCTTTGAGAATCTTGGGTGCAAGCCAAAGTAAACTAAAGATCAGAAGTTGAGCTGCTTTCTCAAGCATTTTATATTTTAACTTGCTAATGTCTTTTGCTGGGAACACACATCATGGCCAGCAAGGAGCACAGCACAGGGTCCTGACCCCCACTTTGTTCAAAATAAGATGCTCAATAACATGCCCTAAGGCTGTTCTGGGGGGTGCACCCAGGTATCCCTTCAATAGCTTTGCCATCTTGCCTCAATGGTAGGGTGGTTGGATCCGCGCCTGAGTCTTGACCCGGTGCAGAATCCAGACACAGCCGAGGTGTGTCCCCAAGCCAGGAACTTGGAGCTTTCATGGTCTGAGAGCCACGGGGTAGCACAATATCCAGCCAGAAGAAACTGAGAGAAGCGATGTCTCTGCTGCTCTGCTTCCATGGAGCTCTTCCCTGGTAACTCTTCTTCTCTTCAAGTCATCTTTTATCCCTCCCACAGCCGAAGAATTAAAATTTCAGTTCAGTGCCACAGTGTTCTCGCGTCAATGGGGCACATCAATCCACCCACTGCTCCCGAGTTATTCTTTTCTGCCTGTCAGAATGATAGCGTACTAATTTTTAGTCTTAAATTATATCTCCCTCTTCTTCTAGTCTCCTCTGCATCCTGTAACCTTATTCACCATAATGACATCTTCCGGTGTTTTTCCCTAATATCTGTTATTGCACAGAAGACTTGAGTCCACCATCTGCAGCAGCATCTTTATGTCTGATTGACTCTTGACTCTCTTTGGATCCCAGCCTTTTCTCTGACCCATGACTGCTAACACCTTCTATCACAAAAGTATCTAATTCTGGAGCGTGGGTTATCTTAAGAGTTGGTTACAAAACAGCTTTTTAATCAAAGTCATTACTTCAGACCCGCTCCTTGTTATACAGGGCTGGAGTCCATCTGGAGCAATCACTTTGACATAGGTTTAAGGGAACAAACTGTGTTTGCTCTGGAGCTGGTAGGAAAATGTTTGCATGTATACAAGCTCTAAGGCATCCGCAGCAGTATTTGTATCAGATTAGATGTGATACTGAAAAACAAGCAAATCAGATCACCCAGAAAAATTCCTCGTGCTCTGCAGTAGCTTAATATACGGTGGCATCAGAGTTGGACACCGTGTTAGACTGTGTGATTCTCTCCTAATTCAGGTAAAGGTGATTGCTGCCTAATTCAAGATTACTTCAGCAGTTATCAGAAACTCATCTAGACTTGTCCCCTAAGGGGGGACAAGCTTTACTTACAACACAAATTATCAAGTTCTGATACATACTAAATGACATTGCTGACCTCAGCTGTTAAAATATTATTCAGCTCCGTGAAAATAAATTCTGCTCTTCGTTTTTTGAAATTGCATCATTTCTGTGCGAACTCCCTAACCTCTTCTGGAACACAGTTGCCCTTTTCTGTGTACGAAGCTATAAAATAATATAATTTCTTACAATCGTGACCAATATAGTTTTTATGTTCTTCATACAATTTATCAAAGGCGCGGAAGATAGAACACGTTCTCTATGAAAAATAATGTCTGAGCTGCATTTTCATTATTCCTTTCATGAAACTAGTAACAGGCTGGTTCATGTTCTGCTTCAGTAACTTCTCATGGGGAAAATACATTTAAAAGCTGATGAGTCTTTTTCGTTTTAATACATTTTTTTCTGTCTGTGAAGCTTTAAAAAATGAATTCCATAATGAAATTATTTTCTCTGTAAAGCTAAGAAATTGAGGCTAATTATATCTCACCTACATGATGATTTAATCATAAATATCTAGCTATTAAGTTGTAACGGCTAATCAGATCACTTAATATATAAATAATATCATTTCATAATAACTTTTAGTAGATTTTGAAACATCAGTATGTCGAAAGTGTTTGGAAAATAGCTATATTTACAAATGTTAAAGCTGTATCAGATCTGGGATTTTACTGTCAACCGTGCTTCAAGGAGCAGAAGTAATTTTGCATTCCAGAAAGGCTCAGCTGGAAATTTCTTAAAAAAACCCCCAAATTTAGCATGGGTTTTGCAGTGAACTGTTTTACTGCTGCCCTGTAACAGTGGGGAACAGCGGCACCTGGGAGAATCTTGTAATGGGCTTTTTAACATTTGTTCACATTTTTACCCCATTTTATCCCAATGTTACTAAAAATATAACTGAGTTTTTTAAAAAAAATAGGAAAGAAATTTTCTCTGTAGCTGGTGGCAAATCCTTTCACACAAGTGCCTAAAAATGCTTAAAGGAGATGTATTCAAATGTATTCAAGATGCAGAGTGGTCACAGGCAAGACAGCTGATGGGAAGTGGTCTGCAGGGTTTTGCCAGTGTCTACCACGATGGAGTATGCAGAAATCAGTCAGGTGGCTTCTCTGAAGACTGTCCTTCCCCTGAAAAGGTAAAATAGGAAGTATTTAGTTGCCAACGTTAATGCCTGGGACACCATCCTCTGCAAATGTTTTTATACTTGCACCTCGGTGACCGTCCTGGTGGCAAGAAGTAGCTGTGGCCCGAGGCTTACGCTGCCCAGCTCAGGGGGGTGGCAGGAGCACGCAGCTGGCGACATGTACTTTCTGCTCGCCAAAATCTCTTCACAAGCAACCTGGAGTGCGTGTTTTGGTTCTGAGCTTTTGAGCCCCACAAGATGGGTTTCTTCTTTTATAATGCCATCATTTGAATTAGCAGGGCACCGAGACTATGGGAAGGCAGTACTGTTAACGGCCCCAGCTAATGCACCAGCTTTAACACTGCATTTCAAAACAGCTTGTTGGGTCTGGATGGGCCATGAAAGCACTCCAACAGACATTTTCTAGTATTTTGCTGTAGATGAAGCTACAGATTTATAGTAATGAAAATGTTCTTGTAAGCAGGTAACGTTCCAGCTCTCCCACCCCTCACAAGACTATTTGGACTAGTGTTGGCTTTTACCACTATGATTATCAAGCATAAGTTCTTACACAGAACAGAGCACGATCCACTTTTGTCTAGTTTAATCAATCTCACAGGAGAACCCCTGACCTGCTTGCCCAGAAAACCGAGAAAACAGAAACTCACTTGCTAGTCCTGTGACCTGGAGTCAGAAATCACATTGCAGTATCTCTCGGGAGCTTTTCACGTTCAAGAAGCCATGTATTCAGAGGCAGTAGCCCAAGTTTTTATTAGGAAGTGTGACCTGAGACAAGTAACTCATAAATAAACCAAATAAGGTTACTTGTTTGCTGCCACTCCAAATTAATTTACTTCAGCAGAAGATACAGAATGGAGTTGTTTTGACTTTGGGTTTCCCTTACATAGTCACTCAGCAACTTCACAGAATTTCTTGCAATTACGAGAGCGGGAAGTGGGCAGAGTTACACATGCTACTTGTTGAGCACTGCCTCTTCTGTTTGCGTTACAGACAACCAGACAATACAGTGGCTAGCTGCAGGCAGGTTGAAACCTTCTCCTTTGATTTTTCACCTCTCCTGTATAGTGGCAATGAAGTATAAGTATTTTAACTTCCTAATAAAAAAAACCTTTTATGGCACGTGCTATATGTCCAAAGATAATGCTTTACTGACAGTATATCCACTCAGTCAGCTATGTATCTAAGACGCATCTGCTCACCAAAGGAAGAATTAGAAATATTTTCTCTTGTTCCCCGTGGGACAGCAAAACATCTATCATTAGAGTTGATCCAGAATAAACTGCAGTGATTTATTCCTGCAGAACTTAAAAGTCAGATTCCCGTCTGATTTTATGGAGGCAAAGACATACTACAGTTGAAAATAGTTAAAGTATTTATAGGGTGAGGCAATAACGTGAATAAGAGTGTCAGAATCCAACCATCTAACACTAAATAATTAAAAATGAGATCGTCATGAAATTGCATTTTGCCTTCAGGTGGCTATTTTTCTGTAACCTTTATGGAAGGTGTTACATGCTAGGAATAAAATGTAAATAAACCAGGCAAAGGCATTAAGGTCATTATAACTATTTTTGACTTTAATAACATTCCCTGAATACGGAATAGCCACTGTTATTTAAAACTTGACCCATTTGATCTGGCAATAATTTAGCCCTTTAAGCAGAAGGTAACACAGTCAGTGATCCTTCAGCACTGTTTTCACAGGCACTTGGCCTTCCTAATGCAGATCCAATGAAATTGATAATGTTTGCCTTAATTTTGCCTTTTCATAAGTAGAGTAACATCCACCCTAAATGTCTCCTGGTGCAACTTGAGGCCATTTCCTTTTGTCCTAGAGCTTGTTACTTTGGAGAAGAGACCGCCACCCATCTCGCTACAGCCTTCTGGTGAGGTTTACATGAGTATGTACAACACAACATATTGGTATTCACATATCAATGATGCATTTCATCTCTCCCTTATGTGTAAAATACACATGAAGAAAGCTCTGTGGTGAATTCAGATACTGCCTAGAGCAATCCAGGGCTGTGTCTAGAATCTGTGAGAAAGTTGCATTACGTTCAATACATCTTAGTCCTTCTGACTTGAGTCCTACAGCCCATGTTACAGAAGGAGCTGAAACAAACATTTCCTTACAGGCTGGTGTGGCTATTTGCATTGTGACAAGAAACCTTTCAGAAAATTTCAATCGCTTTTCCTGCCTTTTTGGCCCTCTCTGGGACTTTCCTTTTTCTCTCACTTCCCACCAAATGAACCATGGGACAGAACTACTCAAAGTTCTGCCTGTAAAAGAACCCAGAGATCTCCTTCCCCTTTCTGTGCTGCAGCTCAGGTTTAGGAGGCTTTCTCGGGTAGCTCTTTCTCAGCTCTCTTTGTTAAAAAGCAGTCAAATAGGGCCACTGAGCTCTATAACAAGGCCAACTTGTTAAAAGGTTGTGTCTGTTGATGCGGAGCAGAAGAGGCTTATTATACACATACAAGGCAGCGCCAGAAGATGCCCAGTTTGCATCCACCTTCTACTGTATGAAAGCTTGGGAGTGGATGAAGATCCTTAAAGTTACATATGGTAGCAAGGGGACCTTAGCAACCTTCCCCTTACAAGGTGCCATCATAGAGGTGCTAAGGAATTGCTGAAGAGCAACAGCAGCCTGCACGCTTGGTTCTGCAGATGGGGAGGGGAATGCTTCACTCTTCCAGTCCTTCTTGGAGCACAGATGGATCTGTGAAGGAAACCCTCCAGTCTTTCAGATCCTCTCCAAGGAGTCAAGATGTGTATGGGAAGCATCCAGGGCTCGTTAGAGACAGTAAGATAGTTTGTTACCAGTAGCAGGAGATTATTTTCTTGGTAGTAAAAGGGAGAATTTTTGTGAGGAAAGAGAAAGAAACTCACCGTGGGATGAAAGTAAGTGGGAGTCTAGTTGGGTTTGATTTTTGCAGATCCTTGGTTTAGTTTGTGGGAGATACTAAGCTTCAAATAGCGATTAATGGAGGGGAAGACCCAGTAGGGACCATAGATCAAGGAGTAACAACACTTTCAGAAAGCTGCTTCCTTTAGAAATATGAAGTAATTGTCAGTCTTCAAATGTAGAGACGTTCTGCTTCTACGGAGAGTAATTTTCAAAGGTATTAAGCAGTGGCTGGATTCCAAGACTTCAAAAATAAATATGGGGCACTTTGTTTATAAAAGGAACCTATATTTTGTCTCCTACTCTTGAAGAGGACAGAAAGGTTTCCAGGAGTTTTGTGACCAGCCATGCTTTAGATAAAATACCCACTCCACCTCAAAGTTAGACTGCTTCTCCATGTCTGTCTTTAGAGTGATTTCAATCATGATTAAGATTTTCAATTATATTATAGCTGGCAGGGCAAAGCACATCAATGAAAGCAGAACCAAACTGCAAAGCAACCTGAGGACAATAAAGAAGCCAAGCCACAGGGAATGAGAAAGATATTCACTAGGAAAAATAGAAGCTGTTATGAAATGCCTTTCAGCTCTGCTTCTCAGAGTGAAATGCACATTCCTATTCTCCTTTTAATCTGGAAGGAACTGAGGCACTAAGCATTGAAATGACATAGGGAAAGGGCAGGTGCAGAGAAGCGTGTCGTAAACGTGGAACGTAAAGAGATGTGTGTTGGAAGGCAGTTTTCAGTGGTGAAGCTATACAGTAATTATTTGCTTTCATTTTTGACTGGGACAAAACTATCCTTTTCAGTATTTCTCTAGGAAGTACAGTTCTGGAGGGCAGAAGAGTAAATTCGGATTATTGGAAATACTTTGCATTTATTTTGGTTTCTATTTCAGAACGTAGTACAGAGATGGGATAAATATTTCATGGAAAAAGACTGCGATATGACACTTTGACATTAAAATTCCTCTTTTTTTTTTTTCCCCTCTTTGAAATAATATTCAGCAAAATCAACACAGTTTAGCAAAGTATTTTTAGCTCTGTCAGAACCGTATTTTCTGACAGAAAACGGTTCCCTTTTCTGACCGGCTCACTTTCGGAACCATCTATCTAAACCATCCTTCTGCTAATGCAGAATTGTCCCCTGCAGTATATTTTACAAATGCTTTGTCCAGTCTTGCTATAAATGTCTCAGACAATGAGACTCCCACTGAAAGATTACTCCGTAGTCTAATAGATCTGTCAGAAAGATTTTCCTGAAACTCAGACTATATTTTCCTTGTCTTAATTTGGGATATCACGGAGCAGCTCATGAAATGCAAGCACAGTAAATCACTTGAACCAGATGGTATTCACTGGGGGTTCTGAAAGAAATAAAGTGCGAAACAGGGAAGATACTGGCAATAAATCATTAAAAATTGCAGCTGTTCCCTTTAAAGGGAAAATCCAGCCTGGTGCCTGTACTTAGAATAAAAGTTATTCTTTTTTAACTGAATAAAAGATCAATTTCGTGAATTGCAGACTGATGAGCTTAATCTCAGCTTCAAGGAAATCTACTAACAGTCTGACCGTAGTCCAAGTATTAGATGATTATCATTTTAGACCAAGCCATGGCATCTCCCACTGGGGTAAATATTGGCTCTCTAGAGTGAGAGAAATCTTTGGAAGAAAAACAGCTGCAATTGTATAGGAAATTCCAGTCTAGAAAAATTCATAACTGAATGGCTGGATTTTTTTAAAAAGCTTCTGGAAAGGAGCCTCCAGAAGAGGGGTTCGTTGGAGGGGGAGTTTGCTATCACTAAGCTGGATAATATAAATGAAGGCTCCCAGCGCCCAGCGCTAGCAGGAGCTAATGTCTGGGGAGGCAGCAGGGAAGGAGTTTATCACACCAGGCGTCCAAACCTGCAGTAGGACTGTCTGTCATGATAAGATTTTTAGTTTGCTTTAAATTGCAGTGTGCTTACATTACAATCAATAGGCAAGGTGAAGGAAATAGATCTTGCACATGGAGCGTGAGTGAGTTAAGATTTGTAATGGTTCCTAGGTCTGGTGGCAACCCTTTCTTCTCCATGGCCTCTGAAAGAATCTTTTATCTCTGACAGTGAACACAGAAAATTCCGTGCATCCTGCCCTACTTTGGATAAGTTTTCCACCAGTGGAATTTAAATAATAAACACAGCTCTCCATAAAGTCTGTGTGAATTATCTTGTAGAGAACTGAAAGTGTCACCCAAGAAGGGCCTATTTCTGTTTTCTTAAGAAGCAAGTATTTGTACTACAAACGAGGAGCAAGGCAAATGGGTATTTCCATATAGAGATGAAAAAATTACATTTATTATTATTCAGATCTTATCTCCATTTGTGTGAGAAATTTAGCAAATTTTGTGTGAGAAATTTATTCCTGGGGCTTGAACCACCTGTTGAGAGAATCTCAGTGGTTAGTGTTGCATGAGCAGGTGACAGGAACAGAGTCGTGAGCAGAGCTAGTGAGAGCGCTCACGGAAAGAGGAGCACACACTCAGCAAAAAGCTGCTGGGAATTGTGTAAAAAGCCAGAGAGGACTGACAGCTTTCAAAGATTTATTCATTCATCCGCGTGCTTTGGACAGGGAAAGGTAATGATTTGTTTCTTTTCTGCTGTTTCATTGTGGTGCCTACCTGCTCCATTTGGATTTCTTCCCTTTAGGTCTCATTCATTGTCACCATCCATCCTGTCCTGCTAGATCCATGTCAGGAGAACCGGCCATCAAGGGTATCTGCAAAACATCACTCCTGACATTCGTTTTATCTTTTGTAGGCATCACACATTCAACCCTGGCTCAGGCTGCTTACATATCCCATCTGCATTGCATTAGAGTCTAAGTCCCCACAGAAAATACACTGTAATCCCTGCGTGGAAGGGCTGGATCTCTTTTCTGCAGGTGACCCAGGAGGGGGTAGCTGAAGGCCTGCTTTATTCCTACTGCAAGGACTCGGGGAAGATGAGATTCTTGCAAATACTGACCCCACCAAAAGTTGTCCTCAAGCGCTCCTGGAAGGCTGCCCCAGAGCCAGCACCAGCACTGTTCCTACAGCAGGAATTTTAACTAGTTATTTTTGCTTCAAAGCTGTCAGCAGGAAGAGAAGAGATCTCCACCTGGGCATGTAAGGCTTGCTACTACAGTCTTTGAAAAAAAAATTCATATCCACTTACCTGGAAATCTATCCACAGGTTTTTTTCACTACAAACTCTGTATTCTGCAGCGGAATTTTTTACAGTTCAAAATACTCATTGAAGGACAGAGTCTTACAGCTCTCTTCTGGCTGAAGAAACCCTTGTTTCACAAGTACTGTGGCATAGCACTGCTATATTTTACACCTACCTGCCCTTCCACAAAGTGCAACAACTGCAGTGTCAGGCAGAGATACAGTTCAGCCCCTGTCCCTGTATCCCTTTGGTTTAGGATTCCTCCACAAAGGAGCAATCTTCAGCAGCTGACTGAAGCACCCTACCCACTACCAGCTGATGCCCAAATGCAAATCTCTTTAAGTAAGAAATCCATATTCTGGGCCACTGTCCACACAAATCTGAGTGTATTCTGCCTGGATTTAATAGTATTAGCACTTGAAATCCACGTGCGATGGAACTGGACATGGTAAAGAAGGGAATGTGTTCCATCTCTGTGACTTCTCAATAACAGGGCTAAATCCTAAGAACCAGAAAAACAAACAAACAAACAAACAAAAAACCAACCAAAAACAAAAACCAAAAAACAAAACTTCCCAATCAAAGACTTCAGTTTCTCTTGCCAAGTGTAACAATTCATGCGAGTCACATGGAGCAGCCATGCTCTCTCATGCCTTCATTGTACCTAGGGAAAGATGCACCGGAGTGTTCCTCACACCTTTCACATCCAGTTTCTCTCCAGTCTGCAACAGGATGCAGCCCCTAGAAGGCCAAGAGGCAGCCAAGGTTTGCACCTCTTGCCAAGACTGCAAAGTGCACCACAGAATAAAGATAGAACCACTGCAATTCAGTTTGATCCTTATTTTCATCTCATATTTTTCCTTCCAGTATTATAATTATATGGCCTTCAGCAGCATTTGTTTGAGATGCAGTGGGCTCTCAGAGAAGCAGCAAAGTCCAAAGTAGCATCTCTAGGAAACCTATCTTTGGAAGACTGGGAAACCACTCACTCAAAAACTTTGAGATCAGCTTAGAAATCATTATTTTTGAAATACATTTATTTTTGTTTTCGTTCCTCTCCCTTTGGGGTTCACATGTCTACAGAGTAATCCCTGTACTATTAGTTCTAGATTTAGTACTAAATGATTCCTACTGAGTTTTGTCGCTACCTTCATAATTAGCATGAATGTAATGTGCTACTTCACCAGCGTATCACCACCACGATACACAGTCACACACTGGCACAGGTTGGAAGGGACCTCTGGAGATCATTTAGTCCAACCCCCCTGCCAGAGCAGGGTCACCCAGTGTAGATCACACAGGAACAGATCCAGGTGGCTTTTGAAAGTCTCCAGAGACAAAGATTCCACCACCTCTCTGGGCAGCCTGTTCCATTGTCTCTGGACACCACCGAGAAGAGCTTGGCCCCATCTTCCTGACACTCACCCTTAGATATTTATAAGCATTGATAAGATCCCCCCTCAGCCTCCTCTTCTCCAAGCTAAACAGGCCCATACAGAGCCTTGCTGGTTCATGTCTCTTTGAAGATTGTTCCCAAAGTTGTCCCATCATTTCCATCCAGGAAAGGAAGTACTGTCTTACTGTTGTTGGCTTGGAGTACTGTGGTAATGAGATCCCATCGTGGTACGGCTTGTCCCTGCTTATCTCAATGTAGAGCAGGGTCTTGGACCTGAAATCATTCCGAGTTCAAAGTACAATACACAAATATGGTGAGGATGTCATTGTTTTCAAAGACAACGGAAGAAATCTTTGGTTTGGAAAAAAAAAGATAGACTTCCAATGTAGGGATTATATCATGTGAAAGGAAAACACTGTGCTTTCTCTTCTCTTTTTGTAGATAAAACATTAGTGGATAAAATAGGGGATCATATTCCTCTTTTGAAAAACTTACTACTTAGAGATTTGAAGAAAAATCAATGTGACATTTGAATACACTTTGAAGTTCTTTCACAGCTTGAAACTTCACAACTTTTGTCTCTCCCTTTTTTTATCAGCTGTATTCATTGCATTTCCATATAAAGCAGCCTGCTTGTTAAATATCATCTCTCTTCCTCTTGCTCTTTTCCTCTTGGTCTCTTTTTCCCATTCCCCCCCCCCTCCTGCCACTTTGCTCTCCAGGAGGATTGAACACTTTCTCTCAAAGGTAGCAACATACCGTTCAATTAAAGCTCCAGCCTTTGTAAGAACAGATAATAACTTTGATCGCTGCATTTGTATAATTAAGGGACAGGCCTCCGGTTTAAAGGGGCTCCTCACTCGCCTTTGAAATGGCGAGACCATGATGAGTTTGCTGCCGCACCGGCGCAGTAGGAAAGTCCCAGTCTCCTTTGGTGTCCCATCTATCTGCATCCCCCAGCCCGCTCGTCCCCTGTCCCAGGGATGACGATTAGGCAGCCCCCCCGCTGGCTGCAGATGGAGTGAAGCGGAGCGATAAGGCGAGCTGCCTTTCTCCCCTGCCTCAGATCGGCGGAGGGAGAGCTCTTCTTCACAGCCTGCCCAAGTGTAAGCCGTTTAAACGAGCGTGCAGGAAATATGGGGGTAATTACCAAGCGCAGGGAGGGGGTCTCCGGCTATCAGCAGCATTGAGAATGGATTCAAAAATCGCATGGCAGATTAATTGATCCTTTTCCTGCAGCCAGTCTTTTGAAATCATTCTCACAGAAGCTCATAGCTGAAAGTTGGGAGAGTGCAGTGTGCCAAGGAGAGGCGTTCTTACCCGCAGCCCCGCGTATTTACTAGCGTCTGCGTCTGACTTTCTTCTCTGCCAAAGCATTAAGAATTTTCGCGGTAATTCACGCTTGGTAAATTTGTTTTCTGTAATAAGATCAAGCCCACAAAGAGAGAATAAAAAAAAGCAGCGCCGCCTGCGCTCCCTTATCGGCAGTGATGCTGCTAAGTGCTCTGATCACAGGAAGCTGCTCCGAGGCGCTCCCGTCTGCTCTGCAGTTCAGTTTCCGTAGCAGAGAGTTTGCTGCAGCTTTACTTCCAGCTTTTCAGCGGTGAAGCCAGCCCAGCGGAGGAGTGGTGACCAGCGGGCTCCCACGGAGAGCGGACAGACTCCTCTCCGGCCCAGCAGGCTACTCACAGGGAACCTCAGCCAAGTGGCGAGTTTGTTGCTGGGGAGAAGAGGACCAGCCTCCCAGTCCCCTCCAGCCCTGCCCTCGCTCTCCCCACCTGGCGGAGGAGGGAACCTGGCAGCAAAGGCCTCGATTCTGTACCCGCTGCTCACATCAGCCCAGCAAAGGACACACCAACTGGAGGGAGAGGGAGTGGGGCACATTCCTAGTGGTGCCCGCGGGGCTCCTCTGTAGGTGCGTTTGTACCTCAGCCTGCCTTTTGTGCGTGAACCAGAGGAGTGTGGGAGAGGAAGGAGAGGTTGCAAGAGCGGTGGCATGCTGCTCTTCTGGCCGACTAACATTAATTGTTCATTTAAGGAAAATAAAATACTATTCTAATTTAGACGCTGTGCTGCAGAGAGGATTTCAAAACTCTTTATTAGCACTATCCTAGTAACTTGAGATAAAGCAGGTGACAAAAATGTCCTCATCTAATTTTGAATACCTGTATTGGAGCTGGATGATCTAGGATCTTGGCAATTTCTGTCGGGGCAGCCATCAATTCAGACTGCATTTAGGCAGCACACAAAGTAAATTGCCATCCTCCTAAGAAGCAGTGAACAGAGCAATTAAAATCCATTTCTATTATGGTTGCCAGCTTCTTCATGCAGGAGCAGAAGGACATTGAAGGGCTCTTAAAGCTAAAAACTTAAAAGTTAAGGTGAGTTTTCCTTGCCTCCATTTTTTCCTGCTTTCTCCAGTATTATTGACACATCTGTGAGTGTCATCTCCCTCCCTCCCAAAACACCAAGGGCCGACTCTTGCAGTTAAATTGCAAACATTTGCATGAGAGAAATTATGTGCTGACATTACATAGGTTTGAAAGACCAAAGTTTCACATGATTTGCAGCTGGACAGGTGTCTGTTCCGCCACTGACTACTGAATTGCAGCTGGCTTTGCACTACAGTGCAAAACAGAAAGGTCCAGCCTCACCCCATTCAACGGAGCTCCATCTTGCATCCTGTTTGGCCCTTATTTCTCAGGGACTGGAGTGCCTAGAGAGCTAGAAATGACAGGGTATTATTTTTCCTGCCTGCCTTTGGCCACAGTTCTGGTTGATGAATAGCAAAACCAGGTATCTGCTCAAGCAGAGGGCTGAGGACCTTTCAGCCACTCAGGCTGGCTCAGAGGTGATGGCAGTCAGAGGACCTGCCGCCCTAAGCCTGCCACAGACTGGGAAATCACAAAGTGTCCTTACATACACCAGCCACTAGTCTTGTAGAGATGTTTACGAGAGGCCAGTGTGGAAAATGACGTTACTTGTGTGTTCTTCAGAATCCACTTCTCCGTTACTGTGCAAGTGACTGCAAGGAAACATATTCCTGGAGCCCGGGGCGGGAGGGCCGTGCCTGGTACTGCTGCACTCAGGGCTTCGGATGCAGCCGTGCTGTGGGTGCTGCACCTGTGGGAGCCTCTTTTCTTTTGAAAAGAGCACAGTGTACCTGCAGCTTGCTGTCTGTCATAATGCATGTGAAAATAATATCCTCCTGTAAATGTATATAGCGTAAAGGAAACATTTTGTACCTTGCGTGTTCCTGAACTTAATCTATAGCTCCTGAAACGTACCCGTTCTGAGGAGAACCACAGCTTGAAAGCACTCCAAAGAACCATGTTGACACCACAGCTGCTGTTTTTAATACCCCACTGTGCAGGGTACCATCCTGAAAGAGACTGAAAGCCTCTGTCCATCTACTCTTGCCAGATCCAAAGCAGGTGGCTGTTAGAGCTGTCTTTTTCCTGTTGCCAGACTTTCTTTTGGGGATCCATCACAGAGCCAAGGGCAGTCTCCAGTGGGACTCGCACCAATTGTTTACTCTATTTATATTTAGCTAATTAAGTGATAATCCTAAAGTATCAGGGCACATGTGAAATGATAATTATTACTCACAAAGCACAAACTGAGCAAATGATTTGTTTGGTTTGGTTTGTTTGTGCCTAGAGATGATACATCTGCCTCTCCGAAGGCTGTGAAACTGCCGATTGGAAGTCGCTTAGTTCATCCTGGGATGTATTTCTGCTGGCAAAACTGGATGAGTTTGGCCCACAGAAAAAGAACAGAGTTCCTGGGATGGAATACATCACAAAAAATCTGTGGGCTGGACTCAGCTGTGATGTCAGTAATTTTTTTAAGTTCCTTATCAATGTTAAGTGTTCGAAGGGCCACAACTCCTGGTCACAGAAGAGGTTCAGAGATGGGTGGGACAGCTTTAACACCTCAGTATCTCTGGAGACACGTGATTGTCCTGGTACAGTGGCTCCAGAGGCATTTTCAGGAGGTAGACCAGGAGGATGTGCCCCACCATGGACTTTTCCCCAACCTTTTGTATGATCACACTGGCACACGAACACGTTTAGCTGTCATGGTATCTGCATGGAGGGGATTGATCTTTGTGATGTTCAGGCCTTTCCTACTGTCAGGCCAGGTTAAATAAAATTAAGTTCTTAGTACTCCTTGAGTAGGCAAAACAGGTATAAAATGGGGTAGGATACACCTAATGTACATTCTCAGACTTTTTTGTATGACCAGCAAGGGGGTTAAAGGTGCTGCCTTTTAATTGTTAGTTACACTTTGATACCTCTGTAGTCTCAGGATCATTCCCAGGGTTAAATAAAGCATAGTAGAAGATTCTCAACACCGACAGGAGTGGGATCACCAGCTGGAAGTGGTGTGGAAGGGCTTTTAACTGGGATGGCAGTAAGTTGCAGACACTTTGCATGGAAATAGCGTTATTCTTCCTTTTCTCTTCTGTGCCATCTTCTTTGCCTTGGAAGAAGGATGACTGAGGAAAGATATCCCAGAGGTCAATTAAATTGTATGGGGCATACAGAGGATAAATAGGGGTCAGCTGTTCACTGAGTCTTCCAGTACAAGGCGCGGTCAGATGGCAGATTCAAGCCAAAACTTTGCATTGGTCCAGGGGACAACTATCGAAGTTCAATGGAGAGAGATTTGTCAAGGGCTACTAAAGACGAAGGCTCAGCCCCCCGGAGAGAGTGGCCTTCGGCAGTATCGCTGCCTCCTTCTCTGTCCTTGTGCTATTCTTCGGGCGCTTATTCTTGGCCCCTATCTGAGATGGGACGCTGCACTAGATAAACATTGTATCTGACCCGACATAGGCGGTCTCGTGTCGAGCCTTTTCTATCGCTTTGTCATGTTTTGTCTTAGAATACTCTGTGGCGGGAGTTGGGAAGTTCTGTTTGTGTGAGTGCTCTTCAGGAACGCTCGCTCCTGCAGCGATAATGTGGTGGGGTTTAGTTGTAAATTATGAATTATTGCAATTCCTTTGATTTATAGTAGTTATTTTGATAAACAAAAATAAGAGAAAAAAGGTTCTTTTCTCTTTGACCACACGTGATGAATCCGAATTGGAGTTCTAGTTTTTTAAAAAGAAGAGCTAAGGCCACAATGCCATCTAATTGCACCGTTTCCCTATTTCTTTACCCTTTTATTTCTAAATAATTCATCAGCTGAAGTTACTCTGTGCGAAAGCTAAAGGCACCTTTTCTCAAGCCAACGAGGACAATCATCTATGATTGTTACTGCTTTAGGTAAACTACCATAGAACATAACCAACCTTATATGCCTGGCAAGCATTTTAGAGCCGTCTAGAAAAAAGAATATAGAAGGATCTACAAGATGGGTGGCTGAACTGAGCAGAACCAAACCTTTCAGCCTTTTTACATGGGGTGTTTAGCTTGCTGACAGGTGAGAAAGTTGGAGGCACATTGTGCAATTGAGTTTGCAGGATTGAGACTTTAGCTAATAAGTAGTGCAGGAGTTAAGAAAAAAAAAAATCAGGCTTCATTCTGACATAATAAGGCGAAAGAAAAATGTGAAACTGAATTTATAGAGCATACAAGGTTCTAAAAGAAAAAAGGGAAAAGAAAAACAGAAGGGAAGAATATAGCTGGGAAAAAAATCAGAAATATCAATCTAGCAATCAGAAAAAAACCCCAACATAATTTAGCAAGGAGATTTTTTTAATTATTTTAAAGCTGTATTTCAGTGACTGGTTTAAAAGCTCACTCTCAGCTTTGTGGGCTTTTTGCAGTGACTCATACAAAAAAGTTGAGTTTTTGGCAGATCCCTGGAGCAGAAGGCCTGCTTCTTTAGTGTAAAGGCTTGTCCTTTTGCCCTCATTTGTGTTGGAAAAGCTGCTGCCCATCCTGCTCCTCTCTTCCCTCACCCTTGCCTCTCCTTGGATCTTCTCCAGTTTCAGTTTCAAGTCTCTGTGGCAGCTATTTCAGGTAGGCACTGCCTTCCAGTGTACTGCTGGCTCGCTGCAGACAGAAAAGAAAGGCATAAATAAAGATAAGGAAAAGGGCAAGACTGTTTGGAAGGGATTTTCCCATTCCTTGTAGTTTCCTTGAGGGTTATTTGTAACAGTACTACATGGAACATTTTTAGGAGATGTTAAGTCATCAGCAATGTCTGTAAGTTGCTGCATTTGATCACACAAGTCAACATGGAAGCCTGTTTTCCCAGCTGTCCTGTAGGGAGGTTATGCAAAGGTGGAATCAGAGACAGGACAGAACATCCCTTTTCTTCAGCATTTAAACTGAAACAAATCCTCTTGTCTCTACTCAAGACCACTTATTTGAAATAGAGGTTTTCAGAAACCCCTTTTTTCACCTGGCTCCCATTTCCACTTGGTTTAAATAGCTACAGTAATGAGTGAATGCTGTTCAGGGACAGGGAGATGCAATGGAGCCACTGAGGGGAAGCTATCCAATATCATCCTCAAATCTCCTGGTCTTGTATTTGCTCCCTGTGAAGTTGAACCTTTCAGTCTGCTTCATTGTGCCGTATCTTACTCAAAATAAGCCAAAAGAAGTCAAAACAAGTCAGCTTTCCTTCACCTGCAGCACTAAAATCTAAAGATGCATCAGCCTGGACATTTCAGAAAATATTCTTCTGCTTTATAAAACCTGCTTCACGGTGAAGAGTGTCATGAGGTGACTCTGTGTCTCTGCTTTTTATATAGCAAAGAGCCAGACGCCTCATAATGTCTGCTTTGGGCCAAAGAGTAGGAGAATCGGGCTTGCAAGGTATGCAGTTAGGACCTTTAAAAGTATCCAGGTAAACACTAGCAATATCCTCACGTAAATGTAAGATAAAGGTAATTAAATAGACTGAACAGTGCATCCTTTCCGCTCCACCAGCACCACTGAGCACTTAAATCAGCTGGGATCCTGATGTGCTGCTAAAGAGCTTAGTCTGCCCACTTTATGCTTTTTATTCATAACTTGCAGACTTGATAATTTCCTAATAAGTAGTAAATTAAAACACATTATACCTGTCAGGCAGTTGCATATGCCTAGAGATACTGTTATGAAAATGCTTGTGTACTCTCTGTTTTGGGAAGAAAATGGTGTGTGTCAGATTAATGATGTTATGAGCAAGTGAGCAGAATAAACCAGTAAAATGTAATTAAGCCATTTAGCACTCCATAAAAACAGGAACACATAAAAAAAGTAATGCAAACCACGGGGTGCAGCTAGTTACTAGCCCCTGTATGTCAGTAGGACTTAAAGGGGCATTCATTTCTTTTTTTCCACTTTCAAGACAAAAAAATATTCAAATCATTGTGAGCTTTCAAAGGTGTCTGTCCGTGTCCATCATTTGTAGTGCCTCTGCCACCCTGTTCATGTCTTCAGCAGGAGGAGGATGTTTTTAAAGAAGTCATTGGGGTTTTTTTCACTCTTTCCTGATGCAGACCCTCCCCCTTCTTCAGCAGTCGTTACTCTGTGCTCCCTGATAGAGCAGGAGATGTAAACTTAACAGGAGGCAAAACCAGCAACCAGGGTCTGCGACATGCTTTGGTTTTTTGCTTCTGCAAAAGTCCCTTTGTCAAGTATGCCTGAACAACTGACCCTAGGAAGCACAGTACCGTGTCTAGAGCCAGCGAGAGGGAGTTAATATGCATTTTAGGACTGAAATAGGCTCTAGGAGATAACCCACAGCAGCTGCAGTTCAGCAGAGATATTTGCATCGAAGAGAACAGACATTTCAAATAATTGTTGTCTATCAGAGGTTGTAAAAGTAGATTTTCATTATGCATAAAGCCATTCTGAATGCCACTGTGTAAGAGGAAAGGACTTAAAGGGAGAGAGCTTAACGTGCTCGCAGGATGCGTTAGATTCCCTCTACTGGCTGATCTTCCCGAATTTAATAAATTACTATTGTCAGGAGCTAATACAAATATAGTCCCTCATGTAGGTGAAGTGGTAGATGTTCAGACCTGTGGGGAATCACGGTAAGGCGCAGGAAGGGAGAAGGTGGGAGGGAGGAACTGGTCCTTTAGCAGACATCTCTGTCCATGAGGGGAACTTCTGGGAGGGACATAGGATGGGATGTGCCAGCAGTGGCCTGATGTGCCAGATCAATGGCTCACATCCTACAGATGGCTGGATTCAGTGACAGTCTGAGGATTTACATGCATCATGAGAACACTCGGATAATAACAGTGAACTTAAACCCAGAAAATTGTTTGGCAACTTCTCGTAGGGAAGAATTTAAACACAAACTGGAGAGTTGGAAGTTTCTGTGGGAGAAAACACAAAAAGACAACCAGAAAACTGTCTATCCCAAAGTATAGAAAATAGACTGGTTGTAGTAAAACACCACAAAGTAAAACCAAGAGCTCATGAATGACATGAAAATCAAAGAGAGAGCATAAGCAGAAACAAGGTGCTGGAGGCTGAGTATAAAAGAATACATGACCAGAAAGATTAATGAAGAAATTGAACTACAACTAGTGATGGATATAAGGAACAAGATGTTATTTTGATAGATCTAGTTCCTTTATGGGAGACAGAGGAAAATGCAGTCTCTTGCCTAGTGGAGACAGAAACAGAAACAGAGCTTTTTTCTTTGTAATCTTAAAAAATAATGAAATTGTGGTTGCACCTCTGATACAATTAACAGCAGTTAATGAGAGGACAAGACCTCTGGCCAAATAGTCAAAGATCAGGTCTTGGATACATTTACAGTGCTGCATTCGTTAGCTTTGCTGCGCATACCCTCAGAATATTTCAGGGATTAGGATGAGCAGTTGCTGGGTAGTGATTAATACTCTGAAAGGATGGGTGAATTCCAGGAGTCTGCAAGACAAATGTAGTGCTTATTTTTAAAAAGAAGGGAATGAAGAATAGAGGAGAAAGTGTATCAGAAACTAACAGAGTGAATTTCTGTACTTTAAGAGAGTGGAAAGAGCTTTCCAGCACCAAGAGGCTGCAGTGGTAAGACACAGCAAGCGTGGATTTACCAAGAACAAATCCCATTGAAACCATGTCTTGCTGAACAGCATTGCACCTCCAGTGAGCGAGGAGGCGAAGGATGTGCTGATGCATCTCCAGTGAGGGCTTTGGCCCATTCCCACATGTTGTTCTTGTAAGCACTACGGTCCGGGTGAAACTGTGATCAGGGTGATGCACAACTGAAATCTACAATATGACGTTGGAAAAATAACAGTGCAAACTGCTGTATGCAGGACTGAGAACCCTGTACTTAAATGGGAGCTGAGGACTAAGAGGCTGCTCCCGTTACGTGACAGGAGTATGAGCTGGAGCTTGTGCCCTGCATGCTGGGGATTACAGCCCAAAGCTGAGTCAGCAGGGCAGTGCTGCTGGCTCTTTTAAGGCTTATCTTTTAGTGTTAAAGAAATGGGCAGATCAGTAAGAGTTGTGAGTCCGTTGTGTGGCGAAGGTGGATGGCAAGGAGCATGGGTGTGTCTCAAATCTTTAGTGAAGAAGCAGGTATGTTCCAAATTTTAGACTATGCTGACTTTTTGAATACATGGTCTCCCGTGCCTTGAACTTCTTACTCGGAGCTCGTTTTTAGACTTTTAGGATTGGAAAGACCGGTTTTAGTCAAGCAGCCTGTCCTCGTATGCAATACAGACCTTTCCTGAGTTAATTCTTGGCTTAGTTAAATGCAGAAATTCTTTCAGAGTAACCTCCAAGCCTGTTGTTAACATTTCCAAACTTGAGAGTCTGGCCAGATCTTTTTTAATTGTTTCAGTGATTAGTAAAAAGGTCGATTTCATTTCTGCTCTGAGTGTTTCTGACTTTTACTTCTGAATATTTTTATAATCGAAGTTTTTCTTTCCTGTTACATAAACATTCTGACCAAGTTATCCCTTAACCTCTTTGATGAACTAACCACACGGCTGTCCTGGAGTTCAAAAGCTTCCTTTCCAATTCTGTAATGATTCTCACTGATTTTTCCTGAATCTACTCCAATTTGTCAACATCCCTGATGAATCATGGACACATATTTCAGCATAAACTTCCAAATATGAAGCTCCAGTGCCAAATCCAGACTTAATATAATTCCCTTCTGCTTGCCTGCAGACTGGTTGCCTACAGAAATTCTCTTGTTTGTTCTTCCAGGGGTTGTATTGTCTCTTTCGGATGCAGCATCACGCTAGCACTCATGTACTGTTTCTATCCACCGTAATTCCAAAATGCTTTTTAGAGTCCCTAAAGTAAACTCGCCCTGTCCTATAAGTGTGTCTTACACATCGGATTCCTGGATGTATTCCTTCACGTGTAGCTGTGTTATAGCACTTAGTTATAGCATTTATCTCACCTAGCAAGTGATTTTTTTTCTTCTGTATCAGCAATTTTTTAGCACTTTTCTCTTCTTAGACATTGTAGGCAAGCATTATGATCTTCTCTGGTCTTTTAGATCATCACGATCCCACACCAGCCATCAAGTCACCGTGACTAGATGCTGTATCTTGTCTGTGGCTTACTGAGAGGGTCGGTGCCAGTCTCCAGGTGACTCTGCTCTGTGGCTGAGGGAAGCGGTGCTAAGTCAAAAGCATATTGTCCATGAGAATGCCTGTCTGCTGGGGGAAGGGTCAGTAATCACATCGTAGTGTTGCAGTGCAGGGGTGTGTAGTTCATCTCTAGTTTCAGTGAAGATCAGTGTGAGGTTTGAGTGAATTAATGCAGGTAAGTGTTTGAAACTCAGTAACTGTAAAAATATGATACCTTTATATTACTGTATTAGCTTTCTAGAACATCCTACAGAGGGTTTTTTTGTGTGTGTGGATTTATTTTTATTTTAAAAATCAATTAATGTATTTGCAACCCAGTTCTGAGTCAGAGTATGAATTTGCCTTATGTATTTCTTGTGCCTTTTTATCCGCTGGAACTTTAGGCATTATCCTCATGTAGCAAATGTATTTTAAAAAGGTCATCGAAATCCCACTAATATTTATGTACTCTTCTGAAGAAACATAGTACTGTTTTCCTTGATCTCCTTCTAAAACTTGAAAAGTCCAGTATGCAAGGATACTGAATTAGTCTACTTATCCTGATTTTTTGTTATATGTATAAAATATCACCGTAGACACAAGTTATTACTGATCTAACAGAACTCTGAAAGGGGAAGAATTGCTAATATTCCTACTTGGCAGACTGACCCGTTTTTCACTGATGTTTGAGGAGTTAAGGGCCAGGAAGTTAACAAATATTTACTACTTTGAGTGTCAAAATGTAGACAGTTATATTTCTGTTAGACTCTTACATTAAGTTTGGAGTTTTGGAAGAGTGACAAGCATTTTCAGTTTCTTCTGAGTGCCTGCAAGTGCCAGCAGAAGTGCATGCTGACATCCTAAGGCACTGATAAGAGCAATAAGGAGAGCATGGGCAGCATCCCTTCTTTATTCTACCACATATAACATCCTTGTCGCACAAAATACAGCCCAGGAAGGTAGTGACTCACCGAGGGAGCAAGCTCCAGAGCAGGAGGCAGTACCCCAGCTGCTATGTGACTGAAGCAGTTATACCCTTTGTAGGACCTGAGCCAGCAGCTCTCTGTGGCTCTGCGTGTGCTGTGCTGTGAGAAGCCAAGCTGGGGGTCTCAAACCATCCCTGCTCTGCGCCGTGCAGTCAAAGCCACAGACAGCATTTGCAGATTATCCCTTGACTGCTCGTGCATTATTCTGTATCTCTGCTAAACCACAGCCCCTTGAGGCCCCGGGCAGCATGAGGGCACCTTTATCAGGTGCCATATGAGCGTGGAGCTGAGGGTTTGCTACCCCCCGCCTCGCAGTGGTCTGCATGTTTCTCTGGCCAGGCACAGGCACATAATGGCACAGCTCGTGTTCCGGATGGAGGCGATGGGAGAGCATGCTGAGAAAAATAATTGAAAACGAAGCCACATTTAAAAGTAATCAAATTACTCCTTGGGATTACATTTTTAGAGCCAAATTTTAGCCCTCCTTATTCTACGGTGGTGCCTTGCCAGGACCACATAGCTTGGCCCAGCTCCATGCCTGGGGAGAGTTTACTACTTTTCTGAGTAAATAGAACATATGAAGCCAGATTCTCGTTGCTTTTATGCCTAAGTAAATGCTCTGCTTTTTCAATGGAGTCCTCCCTGATTTGTAAATATGTCCATGAAAGAAAACAGACAGAGAATGGCTCCACAGCTGCTAAACCCTTGCTGCTGTCTCTAACTCTGCTCCCAGAGTGCTCAGGAACAGCACTGGCAATGAAAGATAAAAGGGCATGATTACTGGGGACATCATTACTTCTTCAGGGATCCTGGACATGCTCTATCAGCTGCAGAGGGGACAGTGACCATTAGGAGGAAGAGTGTAATTCCACTGTGGCATTTTAAGAAGTGTAAAATTCCACTTTTCAAAGATTCCACCCTTAAGAGCACTGGGGGATGTATGTACTGCTTGCCTTACTGCCTTGTGCCACCTTACTGGTGAGAGCAGGTACTGAAACAGAAGATGAGGAGGGAGCTTTATAGCTCCCGTCAAGGAGGAGGAAGAAGAGGATGTTCAGAGGGCATGGTGTGTCTCTGATCTTTCAGTCTGCTGCAACTCCTAAGTGTCCAGTCATGGAGCTGTCAGGTTTTGGTGCTCAGAAAAAATTAAATCAGCTTCTAAGCGGCACTGCCTAGGAGTGCTCCAAAAGGAACAAAATGCTACAACTACCAACCAGGAATACGAATTTTTGTGGGTGATGTCTCTATCGGGCACCTGGACTCTTTCCTCTCTTGCTGGGCTGTGCACACATGTGCAACATACACAGATAGGTAGGAATGGGACCTTCCTGCTTTTAATGAGGACCTGATTTCCAGCTAACATCCGAGACACCTGCATGAGGAAGCACCTTGTTTGTTCTCAGTGCACCATGCACACTCAGGCGACAGTTTTTAGGCAAGAGCTAATAAGATGATAAAGGCTGCTGCAGTGAGGTCTCTTGGCACATGAACTTGGGTGTTTTACGTTGTCTTGGGGAGATGATTTTAAGGAAAATGTGTTAGGTATGTATTTATTTGATGTATATTTCTGTCAATGTTTAAGCAGAGCAAAAATTAATAGTTTGAGTTAAGCAAAGAGAGGGAAAACTGTTGGGGACAGTAGCGAGATGCGTTGTAACTAACTGCGACAGATACACCAGCCGAAGCTCTGCTGCACTGAGGTGTTTCGTTATAACGTACAGCTCGCCCGTTTCTTATGCTGAGCCCATCAGCATGTTATCTGAAGACTTCCATGTCATATATCCTACACTGTGCTCTGACAGTATCTAGGCACTACAGAGTGAGTTAAGAATGGACTGACACTTCCAAGACAGTCCCTTGCTGTTAGTTTAGCACTGTTTCATATGAAAAATATCTTCCGAATGGCTGTTTCTTTCTCAGATAACAGACCTGTCTACCCTCAGAAGTGACAGCTCCATCCCTTCCACTTCAGAAAGCAGAGGGTATCATTAAAATGTTGACATTCACCAAACATTTGTTAAATTTATCATAGTTTTTCCTGTCCTCCGTATAGGAATACCACAAAGAGAAAACAATAAAAGTAAATACCAAGGTCTGGTAAATGTCAAAATTTTAATGGCACCCACGCTGTGGAAGATCTCAGAAACAACCATTTGCTCAAGAAAAATGTCATCACTTCTTTACTGCTCTGGTTCTTGAAAATTGGTAGACAAGTTTTACTAAAATTAGATTTTTAGTGCCCCAAGATGAGAGTCACCACATCTGTGGTCTCATTAGAGGACTTCTCTTCCTCCACAAATGCATCTATCAAAAGTGGTAGGAAGGAATTCGGTAATGAAATTAGATTTGCTGGCTTCTGTGGGAACTTGCTTCAGTATTCACTGAAATCAGTGGAATTTTTTGATCGGGTCCTTGTGCTCATTTTTGGTTTTGCAACCTGGGTTCATGAGTGACAAGGCTATAAATTCTTTTTTCAAGTTCTTTCCAAAATACAAAAGAGCTTTTACGTAATAGTATGTCACTTTCAGATTGCACTAAATCCAAGAGTGGTTTATAACTAAAGAAAAGCATTTAGGGGCATAAGAATATCAAAATTGCCACTCAGGCTTGGAAAATGGCCACATCTACGACAAGACGTTGTAGGAAATCAGGTACTAGAAGAGTGCACCCATAGAATATTTTTTTCTCCTTGCCTTCTGTCAGCTAGAAAGACTCTTTGCTTGAAATATACATGCTTATTTCCTCCCAGGTTTTCTTGGTCTTCTGACACAGCTCTGGAAGGTGTTATTGTCCACAAATGAATAAAGTACCTGATGCCAAAGTCTGGCCTTTTTACGGATACAAAGCAGATAAAGGGCTCAGCCTCTCTCTCGTTAGTCTGATGGCAAAATTCCCATTATTTATCCTACCATTGGAAGAATTTTTTCTGTTGGGACTTAATTCACTGAAAATGTCACAATCAACCAAAAGGATTTATGAATCCCCTGCTTAATTTCTAAAATCGTATCTGGCAGAAATGAGGAAAACCCACAAAAGCATGACAAATTAAAGAAAAACAAACACGGTTTTGATTTTCTTTTTCAAAACTGTCTTGCTACCTCTTCATCAACTTATTTTTTGCACTTCTAAAAATCATCAAAACACTACTTTGTTCTTAGTTAACGGAAGTATGCTCACTAGAAAATAAATCTTTAACACTTTTTTCCCCCCCTCTAAATAGTGTTTTGGGTAATTCCGGATTTTCCTTTATACCAGATTTTTGGTTTCACCAGTAAAGTAAAAATACCAACCATTCAAATACACCCTCTGTCTTTAGCTGTGAATATTGAGACTGCAGTATCCAAAATGCTAAAAATGCTTTGTGACACTGATCACTAATTAAGTAGCCCCTTATCAAAGGACATCCATTCGCAGAAGAAAGGAAATCCCATCATTTAAAGGGCCAGCATTCATTAAATATAAATGAGAAGATAAGTCTGTGTTCTCTTAGCATGCATCATATCCCACGGTGATTTTTTTACTTATAAAACATTAAACTGATTGCATAGTGTTTTGTTCTGTATCAGTCACAAGGACTGCTCTTGGGTAATGAAGTGTAATTAAGAGGAATCATACGTATCTCTTCATTCAAAGCCAATGATTTCCTTTCCCGTTAGTTCCACTCTGGAAGTACTGTGCTTTACAGAGCTAATCGTTACCATCGACTTAATTGATCAAGCTGTCATCAGCATTAGAGTTGGGTACCAATGGCTAAGATCATGTAGGTGTCCTTCTGCTTAGCTCAGAAGTTAAACAAATAGAAACCTGTAATATTCCTTACTAATCATCCGGACAGGTTATTAGGTGCAATGCTAAGCAGCCATTCCTTCCTTTGAGCAAGGCAAGGTGTGCCGGGAAGTATCTTTGCATTTGCCAAAATGAGTGTAAATCAAGTGATTTTCTTTCTGTCATTCGACTGCTGTGCTTTAGAAGCTCATGAAATATTAGTGGAACCTAGGGATGTGTAGGATCTAACTGGTGGCTTTCTGAGCACTGGAAATCTGCAGGACCAGTCTGTGACATTGAAGTGAAGAGCACAGAAACTGGAGGAGGATTGGTGCCCCCTCAGAAATGCAGCAGCTTACACAGATGTGTTATTCTTTATGGCTTACTGACACCTCACTAAGGGTAATAACGACATCCTTTACACCTCGCTGGAAGTTCAGAGTCCTTTAGTGTGACATTCTGAAGCCCAGCAGTGATGCACGGGTGAAACTCAATACAGGCACACTAAAATAGAGAATAACCTTTTAACAAGTAAGCTTATAAAATAGAACATGCTCTGATTTCCATTTAGATTTGACAGTTCTTTATCTTGGTCTTCTATTATGGAAAGTACCTTTGAGTGAAAAACTTCATTCACCTACTGCCAAAAACTAGTATGGGCAAAGTAAGTGACTGCCTGCCACTGAAATAACTGAGTTACTGGACAGCACCAACTCTGGTTCTCTCCATTTCTTTACTAACAGTTAATTACAATGTGTTTCATCGGCAATATTGATGCCTGCCTTCAAGGAAACACGAAAGGGATCATGCAGACTAAGGAAACTGATCTGAAGAAGGTGGTGATCTGGTTTGCAAGTGGGTAAAGCCTCTGTTGAAGATCTCAGAACCAACCAACCATTTGCTTTGCAACAATTTGTTCATCCGACAAGTGTTTGTCTAGACTGCGGCTGGCTTTTCACAATGGGCTATTAAACATCTACTTTCCTGTGTGGATGGGACAGGTTCACGGGCTGATTAATCCTTCATTCCTTCCAGAAAATTACCTAGTCTGAAATCACCATGTCCTTGCACCATCTCTGCTCTGATTAACAAAGTGAGGCCAAGTTAGTGATGGAGAAGAGGAGCTGCTAAAGGTGTAATGCTCCCAGAAGACACGCTCTCCGTCCACGCGCAGTTGTCCAAAGAGAGATTTTGTCTCCCATGGGAAGCTGTGGTTTTGCACCACACCATGCTCAGATTTCTGTGAAAGTGCCTTCTGGTGTATCTGGAAGCAAGCCCCGATTGCGTCCTCTGGCTTGGGTAAATGGAGAAGTACCCCACAAAAACTGAGGTCCAAAGCCTCCTCTAAATTTCCACTCTGCCAAAACACAGTTTGAACAGATTTCAGCCACTGGGAGTGATAGACCAAATGATTTTGAAATTAAAGGGGTTTTTTTTATTATTTTTTAATTTCATTTCTTCCAGTCTAACACAAGGGGAAATCTGCCTTTTTCCTGCTTTCAGCTGCCTAGAATGAACCAAGACCACTGCAAACCTCACTTCAGACCTGTGGTTTCCTGCCAGTCAGTACTGCCACCACTGTGTTCACGGTCATCAAAAGTCAAGAGTCACTTTCATCTTGAAAAAAAGCTTGGAACGGGGAATAAATATGTGATTTCTGTTAGACAGCAGAAGGGAGGTTACCTATCTAGCACCCCCCGGTATGCATATGCGCGTAAAGAGGGGAGAATCTGTTCTCCTTCAGTCACAGTGCATGCTTGTGTATGCTAAAGACAGGGAACAGGTGACTGTTTAACATGGCAAAGAACTATAAAAATGTTAGTGTCTCTCCTTCAGTTTTCAGCCATCAGAAAAGGATTTTAATAACGTGTTGCAAACTGGATTCTGAAAAGTCATACGGCATTTTAAATAACTACCAAGGCGAGATACTGCTTTTAAATACTGTATTTTAGAGCTCGCGGGAAACCTCAGACAGTTTGTTATTCATTTCAACCTAATGCAAGTATTAACAAGCTTACTGGATAAATCTTGTACTTTCTGAAATGTCTTTAGTCTCTAATGCTCATTATTAATTGTTCTAATATACATAATTCAGTGCAATTTTTTTCTTTATGACTGAATATTCTTTAGGAAATCAGGATAATAGGGTCTCTCTGGCCATTAAAAATGCCCTGGACAATGTAACTTATGACTTCTCAGTTATCTTCTGTTTTGAAGATATAAATTCAAGGAACTCTTAGAAGAGAGGGATCATTAAAAGGGCAGAAATATCAGAGTGTCAAAACAATAGCATTCTTTGGTTGCTAATAACTCCCAAACTGCTAGAAACGCTTCCCGCAGTCTTTGTTTTAGAAGTCAAGGCAATGCTAATGAGAGGTTTTATCCTCGGGATCCTCAGTGGTATCCTCACTACAAACTCATCTCAGGATCCATGTGGCTGCAGGAATGGTTTGGAACCTGGCTTCTGCGGTGTCCCCCTAGGTGATGGGGGTGCTGAGCTGGGAGCACCAAGCTGAACACCCCAGTGCAAGCACCTCCATACCAGAGCCTTCTTGTGTCTTTTCTGCCCTCTTTCCGTGGTGTGTTCTTGAGTCCAGGAGCTTTGCTTTTTTCTTACATTTGAATGGTTCTTAGTGCAGCAGAGTCATAGTTCAGCACTTTGGCTCCCAGAAGCTGCAGTGACAGACGTATATAATAAATAGAGCTCTCAAGATATGGATGCTTGCTGATTTTGGAAGCCAGAATACAAGCAAGACATCATAATTCAAGCACAATAAAACATGTCTGTTTTGTGAAACTTGGGGACACGTAAAACCCCTTGTTGACCTTTGTCCTTCTGGCAGAGCTGAATCTAGTAAGCCTAATCTTGAGGCATCTGGCTGGCGTAACCCGCTCCTGTTTTACTCTTCAAACACCGCTGATTTACATGAGAGTTTGCCTTAGACAGGGCAGTCAGGCTTTGATATTTGATCCCCATGGGAGTGTTGATTAATAATGGCTGAGAGGAAAAGTTATAACTGCAGAAAATGAGAGTAAATGAGAGTCCTTTGTAAATGAGAGTCCTGGGATCTGCGCTGATTTCAAATTACATTTCTGCCTGTGTGTGTGTGTGTGTGTGTCTGCAGTCACTCCTTTAGCATGCCGCCAGCTCTTACTGCAGTTTAGAGAAGATGCTCTGAAGATTATTAATTTGTCGCGCTAAGCTATCTTGGTTCGGATAATTGTATAAAAATAGCACCATCAAGGTGTTACAAATGAAAACAAAAAAAAATCAACCTGCAAAAAAGATACTGTCAAAGCAGGAGGCTAAAGAAAACAAAAGTGCTAGATACTATGGCTGAGAACTATGCAATTTCTTCCTGAAGGCATAACAGGAAAGAATTTATTCCTTTACAAAGCAAGGTCCAAATTTGGGGCATCAAGAAACGTGAGAAGTAAGCTGCAGGCTTGACACTGAGCCAGCCACCCGACCTCATTGCTTTGGGCTGTTCCTGAGCAAACAGAAGTTTCTGCATTTCCTATATTGCAATTTTGAATGAGTCACTGTGTGGTCTACTAGCCCTGGCTACACAAAGCATTTGACACTTTTTCATGTGACCACGCGTGACCTTTCTTAACGTGGAATCAGCTATCAGTCTGCCCATTGCCCCCAAAGATTCATAATCGGCTGTGTTACGTGCACGTAACAAAACCTCCGCTGAAATCCAGTGATAAATGTTTGTGACATACACTACAAAAACTAAACAAATATCTTTGGAAACTGGAATTGCAATGATTACACATTTTGCTGGTGACCTTCACTGAATTGGTTGTAAGTTTGGAATACTGTGAAATCCATGGAGGCAACATTTTGCAACCAGCCAAATGTAGAACGCTGGTTACGATTTTCAAGGCATATGATTAGCTTAATATTTTTATTTTACCTCTGATTGGTTGTACATGGAATATTAAAGCTGGCATTTTGCAGTCAGTATAGCTAGGAATATTTAAATCAGAATGTAGATCTCTCTTCTAAGTACAAATGAGAAGGGCAGACACTTAACAGTTTCAAAACATATGGTCAATAGGCTTATATTCTTAATTTATAACTCTATGATAATATTTTATTTTTCAGTTTGTAGATACTGGGAGGTGAATCTTCAGATGGTCCTAAAGTATTTTGAATTCAGCTAATGAGAGATGTTGCTGAAGTGCAAACTCCAGGCTCCTAATAAACAAAAGCTAAAAGAAGAAAATATGCCCATTCTTAATTCACTGTACTTGGAATAACTTCCCTTCTCCAGTTTGTTTAATGAAGACGGGATCTTATGGACCATGCCTTCCACTTGTGCTTAACAAGTGCTGCGTCCTCTCACGGACACAAGGCATCCCTTGTGACCAGCAGTCAGTATGCCTCTAGCGATAAGCTGCTATTCAGAGATTAAAAGAGGTAGCTGTTTAAATGTGTAATACTTTTTTCTATGTATATTTTAAAGGGTACAAAGAAAACACGGAACCCAGGCAGCTTTGCAGCTAACTCCATTTCACTGCAGCAGGTTTGCTCGTGTTTTGGCCACTTGCTGGACTTCCTCTGACTGCTGTGATGGGTCTCTGGCCTTTCTTGTGTGGTGTTTCTGCTATTCCTGGGGGTTCTGTGAAAAAACAGATTAAGGGAGACAACAGGAGAAAGGGGGTTGATTTTTGTTCCCTTTTATGCACTGTCGGTACTCTCCAAAGGAAAACCAGTAAGAAAGGGAGGAAAGTAGCACAGTATAAATATCCCTGGTTTGTTCCGGGCTGTACAAGCCCTTACTCACATATGTAAGCCACTCATGCAAGACATCCCAGCAAAATGTCATGTTTTCTGTTATTCACACCAGTCCTGATGAGTTCTTCACTTCTAGATCTCATCTTCTTCATCCTGTTTATCCTTGTCACCGGGATTCCTCAGTGTATCTCCAGGTAGTTTCAGGACAGCTGCTTAGCCTTACAGAAGACACCAGTGCTTGATGTGAGAGCCACTGCTCCGGTGTTACCGAGTCATACTATGGTGCATTACCTACTTTATTCTGACAACAGTGTTCTGATCCCCAAAGTGATCATTCTGTATCTTTTGCCCCATTTTTGGTGGCATTGCTGCGAATCATCACTCTTTAACCTCACACCACCGGTCCTCCTTTGTCCCTGCACTCCATTTCTGTGTGCATGTCCCCTTTCCTTAATGCCCCTCATCCTCCTGAATCCTTCAGCAGACACAGAGCAGATGTGTCCAAATGGCTACCTTCTACCAGAGAGAGAATTTCACGTTTTTGGTAACTGGCTCATTTACTGTAGCATCTGACTTTTAAAGGAGTCATTGCATTCCCTCTGGGTTAAGTGCATGGATGGTTCTCATCCAGGCAGGTAATATAAATTAACTCCTGGTGCTGGGTCTATTTAGGGGTTTTGGATTGAGCTACATTCCATTTTCAACTCCTAAAGAACATAAAAGAAGGGTAATATATTGCTATATATAAATTATCTTAGAAAGACATATGTTTTGACCTTGATTTAAACAAGCTCTACTAATAATATAGGAATGGGGAGAATGGGGATTGACATGATTTCCAGTAAGGTATTTATAGAACTGTTTGAACAGACTTTACAATAATTAAAACAGAGTATAGGTTATGTTAAAGAAAATGAAGTCAATTTAGTTCATCATCATTTTTACGGTGTTACAAATTAACATAACAATGACAGCTCTAGTTGTCGCTGACTTGAGCAGTAGCAGTTAATCATTGCAATTAATCATTATTAATACATAATTCATAATGATCAATCATGCTTGACTCTAGGATCATAGTGGGCTTATATTAAATACTATATAAATATAAAAGGGCATTACTAACCATCCAAGGGCTGGGAAAATCAGGCCCCCATTTTCCATTTGGATGTAGTGTTATGAGCTGTCGCTGCCAAGTGTCTGAGTTTGTTAGGACTTGTTTAATATAAATTAATCTTGACAGGTGAGAAGTAAGATTGCAGCACATGGATACGAATTGCATAAATGCCCCATATTTCTCTAAGATAGCTGCTGTACGCCTCACAGACCTGGTAAGTCAGTCAGGCAAAACTCCTTTGCTCGAAATGGAACTGGTGCTTTGGCCTGGCAGTTCTCCTCTAACTCTGTCCCCCTGGTGTGCTGAGCATCATCAAAAGTAGCCTTGGGTTTCTGAGAAGAGCTCTCAGCTCCTCCTCTGGCACTATCTCAAAGATCGTTGTGGAGGGTGTTTCTGAGGTGGACGCTGAGCTGTGATTTATACCTATTGCAATGCTTCTGTCCAGGAGCACAAAAACCTCTGACGAGGAATTTTGCAGGCTGCCTGCATGGCTTTACGGGCTGCAAGTGTTCTGTTGCCTGTATGCCAGAGGTCTATGCTCTTAGACCATGATTTGGTTTTGCTTTTTAGGAATGTCTGTGTGCTCATGTGCTGGTTTTGGCTGGGCTAGAGTTAATTTGCTTCATAGCAGCAGTATGGGGTCATGCTTGAAATTTGTGCTGAAAACACTGTTGATAGCACAGGGATGTTTCCGTTCCTGCTGAGCGGGGCTCACACAGAGTCAAGGCCTTTCCTTCTCCTCACCCCAGCCCACCAGGGAGCTGGCTGGGGGTGCACAAGAAGTTGAGAGGGGACACAGCCAGGAGAGCTGACCCCAACTGACCCAAG
>JAAGNO010005002.1:0-11416 GCA_033439905.1 Ceryle rudis
GGCGCAGCCGTCGGTGCACAATTAGCGAAATTTCCCGTTACGCAGAGGTAGAAGTCGGGCAGAGCCCATCAGGAGTGAGCCCCGGGTGCCTTCCCTGCAGCTCCACAGCCCCGGGTGTGAAGAGCCTTGTCCCCCAGCCCCACCAGCTCCCCCAACGGCGGCTGCTGCCGTGTGGTGCAAACGTAATGATTTTGCAAAATAAAGCGTTTATTTAAGCAATGCCGCCCACGCAATGCCTCCGCTCAATGAACCTAATGTATTAACACCGGTTTATCTGTCAATGCCAAGGCAAAGTATGGTAGCATCTGTAGCAGGCTGCACTGAAACACGCTGATGGTAAACAAGCTTCCCCTTATGTGAGCTGCAAGATAACAATGTGCTCCTCTATGCAGCTAAAGATTTGAGGAAGAAACAGACTTTGCCCCAGACACCTCATTGTCCCAAAAAAACCCCAAGTCCTGTGTGAGGATCATATGCGCATAAGCGTTTAATTGCTTGTGGTTTCTTAATGTTTTCAGATCTGGCAGGATCTGGGCTATATCTCTGAGAACAAGCTATGGGTGAACTTTCAGGTTATAAGTGGGCAAAGCCACTATCTCCCGGCATTTGATTTTGTCAGGGAAACAGCTCCTTTTGGTCTTGGATGGCTGACAGGATGGCATCAATAACTTCTAATTTCTCCCCGTCTGAAAAATAATAGAAGCCCCATTACAGGAGAGGAAGATTTGACTCACCCAGGTCCGGAGGGAAAGTTTTGTATTAAAGTCCAGCAGAACAGTCAGACACTTTCCCTCCCGAGCTCTGGATGGCAGCAGATGCGAATGTACTTGCACCGCAGACTTTGGCTACTGCGAGGGAAGAGATCCGCGGCCGGCGGGTTTCCCTGATGAGCTCTCCTCTGGTAGCTCTCAGCTGCCTTCTCTCCCCAGCATCACAGGAGAAATACATGCAGTTCCCTGCCAGAGGGAATCTTTCCTTCAGCTTCACCGACTTCTCAGCCAAAGACATGTTATGCTTGGGCAGAGCGGTGACTCCAAGGTCCAGCCAGCCCTTATACAGACTTATTTGTACACCCATCCCTCTGCAGATCAGACAAGTTTCTTGCGTTGAACGGGAGATTTGTGCCCTGCAGATGGGAGCAGACCTGCGTGGGGGCTGTACGTGTTCTTGCTGGAAGGCACCCTTCGCTGGGCATCTGCCTCCGCAGGCCTGCCAAGGGCCTGCCCACCCCTTGATCACAACTTGGCACAGATGCTGTGTCTTCTCAAGGAAAAAAAAGCATATTTGAAGATTATTTTGAAGATTATTCCCATGTAAGAAAATGCAAGAGCACAGCTACGTGCATCTTGCAAAATAAAAAACTATGTGAGGAATTAGAAAAATAGCTTATCTGTGCACAGAATCCAAAGGCAATCTGAGGTAACAATTCAATGCAAATGTGATGGGAATAAACTGATTTTCTGAGGTGGCCTGAAACACACATCAGTCAAAACTGTGAAGTACCATCTCTGCTTGAGGACTCAATGCGTGCTGCAGGAGGAGTTGCTGAGGAATACACAAAGTGGATTGTCACCCCTTTCCAATGCGTCTGTCTGTCTGGGCCAAATGAGCTGGCTAAAGAAAATGCTATTGAATAAGCAGCTCTGAAGGGAGGAAATCACGCAGATTAGATAGCTTTGGGATCACTGTAAGAATATTTGGCTAAGGGTTATTCAAAATAAACACAAAGATCCAGAAAACCTGATTCACTGAATCAGCTGCCCCTTTGACTGTCAAAGGTGAATGGTTTAGCTGTCGCCCTGGTGCAAAACCTACTGAGGCATTCAACAAATGGAACTCTCTGGTAGGCTGTGCAACCTGAGGGGACTACAGCGTAACGGAGAACAGGGTTCGTAATGAGATGTCTGAGAGGGAAACGCTAGGGTTAGTAGTGTGAGATGGAAAAGGCCAAAGACAAGGAAGGGTGCAATGAAGGTAGATCAGGGAAGAACAAAAAAAGGTTGAGGTGCATTGAAGAAGGGGAATAAAAAGGACTGTTTCATGTAAGCAGGCTGCTGGTCAGTACATTTGTGCGGCTGAGCCCTGTGACTGATTGCCACTGCGTGTCCTATCTTCTTTTTAAAATGTTTTTAAATATTTTCCATGTGACTGTGTTCTCTGTCCTGCATCTGTGCATGCGATCTGATCACGAACTCCAAGCTGGACTGGTTTTTGAGTCAAATGAGCAATCCAAGAGACAGCTACCGGGAGACTCTTGAAGGGGGTTTTCCTTGAGCGTGCATCCTTAGAACCAGGACCAGGCTGTGCACACCTCCTGCCTGTGTGCTGTGGGTCTCTGTGAAAGTCCAGGCTGAGAATGGGCAGAAACAGGACCAAGGCACATAACACTTCCCATTCGTACGATAAATGACTTGATGCCAAAAAGGCATCTTTCTTCTGAATCTCTCCGCTATTTTCCTAAAGCGCATTTGTTCTGTGACTAATCCATCAGCATATTTACTTGGCAGAGCATACTGGACTACCAAGAGTCACAGGGTTAAGCCTTTACATATTGTCGTATTAAAAATCTGACATCAAAAGGTTAGAAGCAGCCCCTGAAGAGACCAACGATCGTTGAAATCAGCAGAGAGATTTGTACAGACTTCAGGAAGCTTTGAATTTGGCCCATGCACGGTTAATTATAATTTGTACACCACCCCCCAGTGTTATTATGAGAATTACCGCTACCCTGGGAGTTGTTTCGCCACCTGAGGAAGCTATTGACAACAGGGGTGGTTGTTATGGGGACAGCAGTCTGTCAAAGAAAAGAGGGTACGTGACAAAGAGAACATCCGATTACAAAAATTTTGTCCTCATACCAACAAGCACTTGAGGCAGCAGACAGAAGAGGAGGTGCTTTCACATGCAGCCCTGCAAACATACTGGTCTATTTGGGCTTTTAAAGTTACTGTCCCAGAACTAGAAGCTCAGGGAGAAGAAACAGGATCTGGGGGCAGACCAAGGCTACAGCAGGTATAACACAGAATTTTCTGGATTCAGTACAAACAGGTCAGCAAAAGCGTATTATTTTAGACTTAATTATGATCAATGGGCCACTGTTGGTTTCAGGCTTTTTAAAACAAAGACTCCTTCTTTCCTCCCTGCAGGACTCCAAAAAGGAAAAATCTAAGCTAAGCAAAGCAAAACAAAATGGAGACATAAGAAGAGAAAAGGAACAGACCAGTATTGTACTTTATTCATTCTCAATGATCCAAACGTGAATGTTTCAGTTCAGTGTAGAATCTCCCTGTGCAATCCCGTTCTGCTCTGAATTCATATTCTGCTGCTTCCTTGGGTTTGTTTTCTTGGGCTTTTTTTTTTTTTTTTTTTTTGTGAATTCTTCAGAGCCATACAGGAATAAGAGAACAATCAGTGATTTCTCCAAGCACGCGCAGCAGCAAGGTTATTGGGAAATACAGTTCCTTCTGTAGTTCAGTACTGTAACTACCAACTACCCCCACCCTCTCCTCCTCTCTCCAAGTGCTGTGTTTTCTTTCACCCTTTCATTTAAAGCATTGTCTAAAACCTGAAGTAATGCCATAAAATGACTATCAGTTGCTGCTAACAGTGTCAGCAACCAGGCACTAGCAATTGCAGAGGCCTAATGCTAACAAATACTCTGTATTTCATTGGGGTGGAGTTTATCTACATTTCATCAACAATAAGTGGGGGGGGAAAGTTCTTCTAGCCTTTGATGAAAGCTCTCTATCTCAACTCTGTTTAGAGCAAGTACGACTGACATGTTTCAAGTGACAGGAGCACATCTCTCCAGTGCCATTAAAACAGCATGTAGAAAGGGGTATATATATATATATTTAAGTGGAGTATGTATATTTAATTTTTAACATACACCTCCACTGACACTTAAGATTTTCCAGATTTGGCTTTCTTTGCATTTTAGGATGATGGGGAGTGAGGAAGGAACGTGAAAATTGCATTGATTCTTTGTAGAACACTAAATCTAATTCCTTTTGTTTCTTCTTAAGTATTAACGTAGAAGCAGATCCATCCATCTAAGCCTTGCAGAAGAACCATGGTAACCATCCAGAGCCACACTGATTTCAGTGGGCTTTTGCGTCTGTCATCACAACGTAAATCAGAGCCATAATATGGTATTTTCAAAGCTGAGATATTATGGCCTCTGTCTGTGTGCATTGTACAACACAAGCATAAAAAAATGCCCTAAAATTTAGCAGGAGGGAGTAGAAACGTGCTAATGCAGAAACATGCTAATCATGTTATCTTTTACCAAACCCACTTTCAATATAGGTTAAAAGTCAGCCAAACTTAAACTTCTTCATACAGCTCCTTTAAAAGACTAGAAGTTTTCAGATGTGCCATAGTGCAAACCTACTGGAGCTCACATGCTGCTACGGCCCCACTGGAGCCCCGTCAGGTTCCCAGAAGCAGCAGTGGGCACTCACTGAAAGAGTAATTTCTGTAACTTTTGGGTCGAAGTCAGGATAGCAGAACCCATTTCAGGCTTTGGTTGTTTGTTTATGGTTTGGTTTTGGTTTTTTTTTTTTTTTTGGCATGGTTTCCAACTGCTGGTTGGTTGGGAATAGAGAGAAGAGAGCAGCTTTATTACCACACAGCCCTGGAGAAAAAGGGATCTTTGCAGAGCATTTTATTAGTAATTGGCAAATTATCAGTGAAATGCTTTTCTCTTCTCACGTGCGAACACTTACAAGCAATTATGCCTGTTGCATTTTAGATTTACAACTTGCTTTTACTCTACACTCCTTGGAAGCCAGCTCTAGTTCTTATCTAATCTTGCAGGAAAGTGCAGCTGGAAGGGAGTAGGACTCTGGCCGGGCTGTTTGCCCTGTAGCCACCACACTGAGCGAGTGATTGCTGCATAGGTGCCCTAAAAAATGACAGAACCAGAGCTGTCGTTGATCATTGCCCTTTCACTGTCAGTCAGCCCACAGAGCTGACTGACAGGCAGTCAGTCCTGGAGCACTTCTCTCAGTTGCCTATTACATGCTCATTTACTCCTGTGTTAGAGATGTCTGTGCCATACCCCCTCCCTAACCTGCTGAAAAACAAAAGCCAAACACAAACATATGTATTCCTTGAGAGTATTTTTCAGTCCTGCAGGAGCTGTATAGGTTCTGAAACTTACACATCAGAGAGGGCTCAGACCCAGTTCCCTCACAACAAACTGTTTAACAGGATTTTATGCACATGCCCGTCTCATACGCAGGGAGTAGCTGAAGTAGCAACGTGCCATTCACAGCAAGGGTTTATTCACATTATTTTCCTAGATTTGGCCAGTGCCTATACATTTGAAACACTTTTTAGACAGAAGCAGCATATATGAGAAACTGGGAGATTCCAAGATAAAAAGTGTGAAGATAAATAACACTTGTAGCACACAGCAGCAGTCAGACAACTTAGAATAGAAAGGCATGTTCATATGCTTGCCCTTTTAAAAGAAGAGTCGTCATTAACTAGGATATTGTTACTCTGAAGATAAGAATGCCAATCAAGAGATGTCAAAAAGTACGTCATCATCTAGGAACGTGGTTAGAAGAGGGCACGTCTCCTTTTCTTCCACGCTGAAATAAAATGAGGGTATATTTATTTGCATTTGCAGACCACTTTCTGAGACTCTGCTCTTGGGCTTTTTCTTAAACCTTTCAGGGTGACCCTGAGGAATGTTTTTTCTCAATTTTAATTTATTGGGTTTATTTTTATTTAAAGCTCATGTTTCCCCGCTCTCAAGTCAGACTGCAGAGGTGTACAGCAAACAGTAACTGTTACAAGATTTGTGACAATCACCAGAATGTCAACATACGGTTTGACATTTCAGATATTTTTTCCTGTGTTTCCAAAGTAGTTCATGCCAGGAACAATTTCCACATGGCTCAATACATCCTGCCCTGAGAACACTCAGCAGTTTTTTTTCTTTAAATTACGTTAGTGAGTATTACTGAAGGAGCTGGTCTGCCGAAGATATTTTCCCATAGTGCCAAGGAAAACTGCCATCTGATTTTGCTGGATTTATGATGGATACAGCATCTGCACTGCGGCACACAAACTTTCATGTAACCGGTTATTTCCAGGTTACTGACATTTTATAGGGAAATCCTAGTTTTATGAAAACAAGGAACATACACAGAATCCTTTAAAATGGGTAAGAGAAGAAAACAGCTACAGCCTCTTTCTCACATGCTACTTCCCAGGTACTTCAAGGATGACAAATTTCAGCACACCCTTTACCATTCAAGACTCATAAGATCTTCACAGGCCACACTCGTTTCTGGATCAGGTTTGTGCATGTAGTGGGTGTTTAGTACAATCTGAAAATTTAATGCTGAAAATAAAGCTTCCCTGTGCTTTCTAGTTGTTGTGTTTTGAATTAATCGGCACTGAGGGGCATCACATCCAGTTTTGCTGGTTTCTGTGAAACATCTGATGATTACACACTGTTAGCTCAATAATTGTGCTGTTAAACCTTGCTTTGGAGCCTTGGTCTGGAGAAAGGGGAGGGAGATTTATTCACTGCAAAAGGTGGGTGCTGCACCACCCTTCACCACCCTCGCACACGTGTCAGCTCCCAGGCTGTCAGGGAGAGGAGCAGCTTGGCAGGGGAGGAGATCTTGAATCCCTCCAGCTCTGCCTTGGGAAGCTTCACTCCAAGGTCTGAAAAACATCTTCTGCCCTGCTAACTCTGCCTGCACTGCTCCACAGCGTGGCTCTGCCTTGCCAGGAAACAACGGATTCTGCTGAGCCCAAAGCAGCTTGTCCAAGAAAATGATAAAAAGCATCTGCTCAGTATTAGCTTTTGCTTCCTCCTCCTTCTCTTCCATTGCACTTGTTACTCTGGGTCTCAAGTCCTGGCACGAACGTAGAGATGCTCTCCGCAGCCTGAGCACATTCATCAGCGTGAGGATCACAGTGTCTGTCAACATTTCCTCTACAACACTTGAGAGCACTTTGAAACCTGCATTGTCTGCCTCTCAGAAATGCCAGTGCATACATTCCCCCTTCCTGTTGGCATTTACCACCCAACCAAGTCACCTCGAGCCGTGGGCACTGGTGAATTGGCTTTGCTATGGGCTCTGACCCAGACCTGCCCTGTGACTGAGATACATCTCTCTCCCTCCTCCTCTCTACTTTCCCAGTTAGAGCTCCAGCAACTACAGGCAAGCTCACAGAGAGCTCCAGTGTGAGGGATCCATGCTGATGTATTTTTCTGTGAGAGGCAAAACACAAATGTATACATCTAGCATAACATTAGGCCCAGATACCTAGGGCCAGCTTCAGAGCAGCAGGATTAGAGCTCCATAAAGCAGTGGGTCTGGCTTGCCCTCTGCCCCACTCCTGCATGCAAAATACTGGGGTTTGGAAATGGATGCACCGTGGGTAAAGCCTGAAACTGGCCCCAGGTACTCTGGTTGCCCAGCTCACACTCACATGCGAGGCGGCTGCTCAAGGAACCGATGTGGGCTAGACCAGCTCTAGCTTTCTAGTCGTGTTATGTCTAAAGTATTTTTCCTGTGTTCTGCTTGTTCAGTGGAATTCAGATGCAGTGCCAAGGCTGCTCCACAACCACCTCAGAAAAGTGATTCATCAGATGGCATTTGCAAGGAGCCATCCCAATGCCTGTCCACTGGGAAACCCCCAGCTACACCAGTGAGACTCTCTGGTGCCAGTGCTCGTACAGGTGGGAGTCCACTCAGGCAGGCATTCGTAGCAGACACTCATACATTTATATTGTCTGTTCAGTGTATGATGGCAATTTTAATTTACTCATTTAATTTACTCATTACTCAGAACAGGCTTTCAGTACTACAGGAAAAAAAAATATTTCCGTGTTATTTTTGGAAGTTTGTATCTTTTTTTTTTTACCTTCTTTTTTTCTGGGCAATAATTTGCATAATTTCATTAAGATGTATAAACTCTCTGAGATATATACCAGGGAAAAGAGAGGGTAAGTGGCAATCACGGGAAAAAAAAACCAAAACAAAACACAATTTCCATCCAAGTTACACCAAAAAAAATTGCAAAATTCCTTGACACCAGAAGCATGAAGAGTCAGAGCCACCTACTAGCAAGTGAAGGTGGGGTTCTTGTGTGTGCAGTCAGGGCCATGCCAGCAACATTTGGAAAGGTATTTTTACAAACACTTGAAGTAAATAGTCTCAACATTCCTTGCTTACATCTGTGCCACTGCTAATCAGACCAGTCAAACTGGAACTTGGCCCTGCATTGTGATCATATTCTCTCTCAGCATATATATGTTTACCCCCAGTGAAAAGATTAGAAATCCCCACTTATTTATTTAAAACACAGAAACCAAACTGCTGTTAAATGTGGACAGGGTCACCCAGGATGTCAGCTGTAGGGTGTGGGGCTTTGAACGAGACCTTCACAACTCCTCAAGACTATGTTCACCTGAGGATCTGAGTAAGGAAATGAAAAAGGTGTTTATGAAATCCTATAGCCCTGTTAGGCCCGATTCCTTCAGCAAATTAAAGAAATTGGTAAACTGACCACAACCATCAAGGTAATGTCCCACTTGCCTATGATCTATCTAGCCTTGCAAGAGCTGTGCCAGAGCAGCTGTCCCACCACAGACCTTCACCATTTTCCTCCTCAAAGACAATACACAAGCTGTCCATTTAAAGCCACTTCCCAGGTGCTCTGTGTCACCAGAAAAGCAAAGCTATAAATCAGCAACCATGGTTATGGTTTTGTCAATTCTAGCTCTCAGATTAAATCAATACTCTCACCATCTAACTGATGCATAGAAAAACAAAAATGAAGTGATTGTCTTGGATCTTTTCCCAGCAGGCTAGTGTCTGTCTACTTCTCAACGCCACCAGAATGAATATCACCAGCTGGCTCTCGAGGCTTCAGCAAAACACAGAGCAGATACAAGGAGGACCTGTCTTCTTGGCCTTACACCTCCTCCCTGCCTAGTTCTGGATCTGGGCACCAGGGCAGGGCTGAGTGGCCAGGCACTCACTGCATTGTCCCTGGCTAAACCAGATCAGCAAAGACAGGGACAACATAAAGCTTGGAAATTTTTCAGCCACAAACACATTTCTTTGCCTGTTACTCATGTCCTTGTAAACGTTTATCCCTGAATGGCATTTGAAGATCTGCTCTATTTGTATTGTCTCTTGGCATGCCCAGGACAATGAAAATCAATAAAGGCACTTTCACTTGCAGGATTTAGAAGCCATGTTGTTTGCCCAGTCCACACAGTCCTCCATTGCTAAAGAGACTGGAGCAAAGTAAAAATATTGCAGGTACTTCTGATCTTGCAGCTTCTAAAAGGATATTGATATTCTTACAGAAGCTGAAAGGCTGGATTGTGCAATCCTTAGAGAACTGAGTGCTTACCTGCACAACGAGCCCATTGAGGAGGTCTGGCAGAATGTTCCCCACAAGCCTGTGGTTTCAGTAAACCAGCAAATCAGTTAATGAAGGACAGCAGCATCTCCAAAACGGCTGAGGTCTCAGCCCTGAATTTTAGAGGGTGTCTTTTTCTGATAAAGTTCACACAGTTGTACAGTAAAATCCTTTCAGGAAGAAAATGGTTCCCACATACCGATAGGGTGCTGCAGTAGAATGATTCCTCCAAACGAGTGCAAGTTTTGCACCAGATTTTATTAGGGAGGAAGAATTTCGGCAGAATTTTTACTGTCTCAAATTGGCAACAAAAAAAGAAAAAGCATTCGCCCGAGTGAATCATTTCAGCAGCTCCAGGACAGCCTGTAGTTTCTTACAGAGAAATAATTGGGATTCAGAAACATAGAAAAGACCACTCCAAATACCATATGTCTTTTAACCCAACAATTGTGTAGGAAACTGTCAGCCTGACTATGACAAAGAAATTTCTGCCAGGAAAAAATGAAAAAAAGCCTCAAAAACCAAACAAAACCAAGGCCACAGGGAAGAGAAAAAATAAAGACTGCAGAGATTGTTGTCAAACTTTTAGCAGGTTGCAATCAGAGCTGCTGTGCACAATGGCTCAAGTGTGCAGTTTTCAAAGGAGGCATCTGGAAAAAACAAGCTTCGAATTGTTTTGGATGTGAAGCCAAAGGAATTGAGAATAAACACTTTGGGAACAGAAAAAAAGTCCATTAAGAGGGGTCAGGGCAGAAACAGGTCACCTCTACCCCAGCTAGTGATGAAGCTCTGAGAAACTGCAGGTTTTTTGGAGGATGGTTTCACTGGAGCTCATTTAACCCTACCCTTTATGTGACAGAGCTTCGGATGCTGAGCAGTGAAACAGCAGAACAGCCCTGTGAACAGGCAGCACATTGAACTGCAGGATTTCTTTACTTTTTTTTTTTGTGCTTTGTTAGGACCAGTTCCAAACTCCTTGTAATTGTCACATTAATCTCACAAGCTGTGCCTGACTTCAACTGCAACATTAGAAAGAAGAGATTTCCACCAGCCTGGCCTTTGACAGACATTTAGCTGCTGCCTTTGTGTGAGAACTCGGAAGGAAACAAGAGCTCTGTCTTCAAACTTGGTGACTGCTTCAGGAGACAGCGAGAGCCACCCTACTCCGCTCAGGCTGGAAACAACTTTGTGCTTTAAAGTCGGCTCCAAAGAGCTCCAAAATGCTTAGCTCACTCTGACCCAAAATGCAGCACACCTCCCAGCAACCCCCAGCGTGCAGGCAAGGCAGAGAAGCGCAATCTGGGTCCTTTTGTGCACAATGCTCTGGAAAGACAAAATCAGCAAAAGCCAAGCATCAACCATTCGTCCCCTCACAGAATCACAGAACTGTCACAGCTGGAAAAGTCCTCTAAGATCATTGGGTCCAACGATCAACTGCAACAAAAAAACCAAACCCAAACCAAACAAAAAAACAAGCAACAAACAAAACAAAAAATCCGAAACAACAAAACAAACAAACAAAATCTCACCTCACCATCCCACTTGAGCATGTCCTGAAGTGCCTCATCTACGTGGGGTTTTTTAATACCACCAGCAGGGATGGTGACTCCACCACCTCCCAGGGCAGCCCGTTCCAGCGCCTCACTACTCTTTCAGTAAAAAAATTCTTCCCAGTATCTCTTCTGAACCTCCCCTGAAGCAATGTTAGGCCATTTCCTCTCCTCCTGTCATTATTTACTTGAGTGAAGAGGCTGCACCCACCTCGCTACAATCTCCTTTCAGGTAGTTAGTTGTAGAGAGTGAGGTGTCCTCTCAGCCTCCTCTTCTCCAGACTAAACAATCCCAATTCCCTCAGCTGCTCCTCACAGGGCTTGTTCTCCAGACCCTTCCCCAGCTTGGCTGCCCTTCCCTGAACTCTCTCCAGCAACTCAACGTCTTTCTTGTGGTGAGGGGCCCAGAACTGAACACAGTACTCAAGGTGTGGCCTCACCAGTGCTGAGTACAGGGGCAC